>JADNSB010000068.1:50767-108061 GCA_019695575.1 Angomonas ambiguus | reverse complement strand
GTTTCGTTCCTCGTGCAGTACGCAGTGGAATAATCCCCGACACGCCCTTCATCGTACTTTGATATGTCAGACTCTCTCCGGTGAAGAATCAACCCATAGTCGTCAATTACCTTTGAGTAGTTCATTACTCTCACGGCTTCAGCGAGGTTGGCGGTATAATTGACGCCTCCGAATGTTAAATTGCCCAAGTACACGTCGCATTCCATATCGCTCCATGAAAAAAACTTATCGGAAGGAAAGCCAGACGCCGAGGCGCTTATATGTTGCATTACCAGCTGAGACTCTTTGCGACACGTAGCCTTTCCAAGTTTATTTTCCCCATGCAACTCGAACAGTGGTCCGTTTGTAGCAATGCCCGATAGAATAATATTGCCAGCATTACCGTACACAAGAAAGCCGTCGTGGTGGTGTGCATTAAAGCGAAAAAAGGGCTGGTCCCCATTAGGACTGTTATGGGTACAATTCTGAAAACGAAAGAAACCTTTGTGAGAGTTGGCAATAGAGTGCAATCCTCCTTCAAAAAATGCACCTGTGCAATCTTTGCAAGTAGCGTAGTCCACCGCCAATAAACCGTTGTGCATATCAATACCGTACATCTCTGGGTGAGTATAGGTTCCCGCCTGAGCTATTATACTCCTCGCACGGGTAGCATTAGTACGCAACACGTAAAATCCACAGCGTTCGAAGAGTTGAATTGTACTTTTCCCCCCCACGATGGAGAGTACATCGCCGCCGGGGCCAGAGGACCACACCGCGTTAGTGTCCACAATGTATACCACCACCCCATCCTGAGGTTGGAGTTCCTGAAAGTTAAACACTACGGTGCTACCTTCCATCTTTGCGGTCGTCTGCAAAAGGGACAAATTAGACTCGTTTGGAAAAAAGTACGTGGCGTAGATGGTAGAGTCCAGAACGAGAGCATTAGTCAACGAGAAGTTCAACGGTTTCATAGTATTGCTAGTCGTGTTATCCACGCCAAGGAGTTTAAGGCCCTTCTTAGTGATTTTAGGGGAATACAAATTGCACACAATGGGATTTTTCAGCCCTTTCATGTCCGCGACTTCAAAGAGGGCTCCGTTGTATTCTAGATTCGCCTTGGAATAGAACTGTTTCAGTGAAACCTTTCCCGTTACTATTTTGGTCTCCTCCTCCGCCGCGTGAGCCAGAAGCCCAGAAGAGCAAACCAGGCAAAGGAGCAGCGTGGCAGTGAACCAGAGCGTCTTGAGGAACCGATTCATAAGATACATAACGAATATCTCCGTCAGAATTGTGATATTGTTAGATATATAAAAAGGAAAAAAAACTAGGATAATAAAAAAGAAAGAAAGGAAGAAAAGTGTAACGCTGGAAAAAAAAAAAAGCTGCAGATCCATTTATTCAACCCTTTACTAATCTTCATGTACGCCAGAGATAAAGTGGATACTGGGACAGTTTGGTGAGTGAGAGAGAGAGCAGTGTAGTGTAGTGTAGTATAGTAGCAGGGGTTATTGTCTGCGTCCATTCCCTAAAACAGATGTTGGGAGAGTGATGATGTGGACTGAACGCTAAAAGAGGAACCAAAAGTATCACCCCTGTTATATGACTTCCTTTCTTCTTGTGATTCATTAATGAAAGAAATCAATGCTTAACGGGATACATATATTTTTTTAGTAAAAGTGTCTTAACGGTTGGTTTTTGTGTACTGTATCGACATCAAAATGTTTTGCTTAAACACTTTGTGCGACAGACAACTAAACTTTCATCACACAAGAAACGGAAATCTATTGAAACAAAGAAGAAGAGGAAAAGACGTGTGTGGTGTGCACAATGCTCTCCTAAAATACAACCAATACCACCTAGTACTTAACAGTAGTGAATTGGTTTCACAAAAAATAAAATAAAAAGGAACAGAATAAAAAAAATAACACTAGCAGAGATGTAAGATAAAGAAAAGAAAGACTACAGCAGGAAAAAAAAAAAGATAAAAATAACTCGGGTTGGGGAAAAAAAAAAAAATCCTTCCTTCTTTAGCAAGAGCCAGTATCACTCGACTCTAGACTCTCAAAAGCCTCATCCTCTGCATCACCGTAGTGACTACCTCCCGATTCTGTCAAGGGTGAAACAGAAAAAAATGATTCATCGGTCTCATCTGCGTCAGTTTGTTCATCGCCCTCGTAATATTGTATGAGAGCAGTCCATGGGAGAAGCGATCGCGATGAATGCAGATGCACCTGCTGATGTAACAGCTGCACCACACCTTTTATTCGTCTCAGTAGACTCTTAGGAATGGCACCGTCTGGAATTTCGCACCTCCCTCCGCCATCACTGTGGTCCGTCTGAATCAACGAGTGATCGGTGGTCGCGTCAGAGAAGAGGCTTTGGCATTCACCCCTTAAGTTGGAACCACGTGGCTTAATGAAAAGACCGAGATGTGAAATTGCTTTCTTCGACTCCTCAAAAAACTGAGAAATAAAATCGGTGTGGTCTGTCAGGGAAAGTAAAAGGGGGGCTATCCACTCTGTGTAGAAGGATTCAAAATGACGGTGGGAACCACTCTGGTAAGAGTACCACAGCAGCATCGCCCACAGACACCGTCTGGCGTGGTAAACCGTCCAGTCTTTGTGGAGCAACATGCGCTGGAAAACGGAAACGATTTCGTGTTCATTCAAAAAATGACGAAATAAAGAGGGGAGGTTCTGCAGCACCAACATAAGGTCACGCATGTCCTCCTCCTCCTCCTCCCTCTCCTTCTGTAGGGGTCTGTGGTGACGTAACAGGTACTGAAAGAGCTCAATGGAGAAAAAGGTAACTCTCAAGCGAAGGGTCTGCACAGGGTGTGTCTGCAACTCGAAGAAAAAGTAAGCTTCCCGTCTCACTTTGCCCAAGTCACACGTCCCTGTCGTACCACACGGATTTCGGGCGGCTACCGAGTCTTCAAAGAACCAACGCCACAGACACAATCGATTGGTGAAGTAGTACAGCAGGTCTCGTGTCTCGGGGGTGTCAGCGCGCGGTCCGCGGAGAGAGTCTGAAACGCGGGAGAAGAGTGACAGCAGTTGCTCCCCTTTAGACGGAAAGAGTAAAAACAAATACTCTAACGCGAAAAAGTAAATCGTTTCCACAAGGGAGGGATAGTGGGTATCGAAGCTTTCCACCTTTGAAGCGTTTCGCTCCCCTGACAGCACACAGCTCGGAAACACCGAGTTTTCCTCCACCTCCCTCAGCAAATCACACATCGATCTCCGCTCCTCCTCCGGGAGATCGGACAAGCGATGATGATAAAAATCGTTGAGGTAGGGTTCACTGCCGTACCGAATCACATGAGAAAAGGAACGGACCGGAAATGGCATGTGATTTTTAAAGTGAGCCAGAAGATTTTTTTTCACCTCTCTCCCGAACACCTCTCTTAACAGAGAAAGCAACGCGGTGGGACCGTTCCCACTCATCCGGTCGAGTAGAAACACGAGGCGTTGGATCAACAAAAAACTGGAGGACACAATAGCGGTAATGGTGGAATAGCCGAAGAATACACTCGATGGCACCCAGTCTGGCCACAGCTGGATGTCGCCCATTCGATGGTACACCCGCTCTGTATGGGCAAATGCCGCTATCCAGAAGGGTGGTTTGTTAGGGGGGCAGCCTTCCCTACCCCTTCGCAGCGCCCATATAAGCCGCTGCTCAACTGACTGCGGTAAGGCGGAGTAGTGTAGTATTGATTGCATCGTGAGGGGTATTTCGAGACGGTTCTCGACGTAAGTGGGCTGGAGGGGTGGCGTCGGGTGAAGGCAGTCCTCTGTCTTACAGCTGGGAGGGAACGAAGGGGTGGCCTCCGCTGCGGAGGATTCTCCAGACAACGCGGAGGCCTCGTTGGCCGCTCCTCTCTGGTGTTCGGATGGCTGGCTCACTTTCCCAAAAGGTACAAACAAGGCGCTCACACTCCCAGTCACACTTTCCCCTCCCAGCTCCACCGGAATTCGCTCCAGCATGCCGTTTACCTGGTTGGTCTCTACATTGGGATCCCGAGAGGTGTCCCGCAAGGAGTCAGAAAACTTTAGACGCAGAAAATACGCTCTGTTCGTATCGTTACTAAATAATTGGAGCTGCTTTTGTTGCTTTTTCTTCATTGCTGGATAATCATTCTCGTACAGTAAAACAAGTTGTGATTCGATGGAGCCCTCCGTCTTTAGAGGAGTATGGATGGGTTTCAGGCGGGGAGAGAAGGGTTGCATCATGATTTGGTTCCACCCTCTTTCCTTGGAGGGCTGGAGTTCCCGATTAGCAACTGGGTTAGGGACGACACCCCATACCACGGGGAGTAGGACGCACACCGTGGGGCTATCGCTAGCCTCGGTCGAACGGCTTCGTTTTCTGCTTCGGTGGGGGTGTTCCCGATCGCCGCTCTTGGCGAAAATATGATCCATATTCTCTTCCTTGTCTAGGCTGCATAGTGCGCGATCGACGAACAAGTCTTCTGGATGTGATGTTCTCTGAATGAGACGGGGCATCAGTCTCGGTGGTATATTAAGTAACAAATAATAGAAAAGTCAAAAAAAAAACAAAGAAAAAAAAACGAAGAGGTGGTGAACAGGTGAAAAGAAAAAAAAATAGGGGGGGAAGGCAAAACTATCTATGATGTGACTCTCTTTTAAACAAAAAAATGAAGGGAAAAAAAAAAGATGTGAGAAAAGATGAAGCCACCGCCGTTTTGTTAACAGAGAAAATACAGTTTTCAAGTACAATGTCGTTATTTTTTTTATTTATTCATTTGTCTTCTTTTTAC
Organism: Angomonas ambiguus; assembly: GCA_019695575.1. Taxonomy (NCBI): domain Eukaryota; phylum Euglenozoa; class Kinetoplastea; order Trypanosomatida; family Trypanosomatidae; genus Angomonas; species Angomonas ambiguus. Next base: position 103,302 of record JADNSB010000068.1, on the reverse strand, counting down.
ACAACACTGTTAGGATTTCAGAACTATAGCAGAAATAAAAGATGACGACGACATGATAAGTTTCTTTGGCAAGGTTCACATTCTATTTAGGGTGGATCTAAAACAATGGCAGTGCCGCATTCCCATTTAACGTATTCGTCTAGTGTAACTTGATCACAACTTCTGTTGTTGTTGGGTTATAGACAGCAACCGCAACAAAAAAATCAAAAAAGAGGAATAAGCGGAAAGAGTAGGAGAAATACGAAACTCTAAAATTGGAAAGCGACGCATGAAAACAAACAAACAAAAAGAAAATAGAAACGAATGGGAACACTTCGAAATACATAGGAAGAAAAAATAAGATACCGAGCGGGGGGTCAGAGCATTCGCTTTACGCACCGCTGACGCCTAACTCTGGGACTTGGTTAAATCGATATAAAATTGCCGGATAAAGGAGACCGCCTCATCAGCACTGTCGGTGAAGCAAAGGGAGTCGATTTCATGCTGAGAAATAACCCCATAATCCGCCAATGCCTGCCAATTCACGACCGTCTTCCAGAATGTTTCTCCAAGAAGCACCACTGGAAAGTTTGGAATCTTTTTGGTTTGTCGGAGAGTGAGCAGCTCAAACATCTCATCCAACGTCCCGAAACCACCGGGGGCAACAATAATTGCACGGCATGAATACATCATCCAGAATTTTCGGGTAAAAAAGTAATGAAACTCAAATGCCAGCCCGTCCGAGACGTAGGGATTCAAACCCTTTTCAAATGGCAAGCTGATACCCATGCCTATCGTTTTGGTGCCTTGCACGCTAGCCGCTCCTTTGTTTGCAGCCTCCATGAAGCCAGGGCCACCTCCTGTGGTAATCACCAAATCACAAAATTTGCTTGTGATGGTCTCGGAAACGCTGGTCGGCGTGGATACATGACTGGCTTGGTCCTCCTCTTGCAACTTTGCGATTTCCTCATAGCCCAGCTGAAAGTAATCTGGGATTAGTTGAAAACTTTCATTGATCAACTGTGCTTCCTCTTTGGCAAAGAGCGCAATACGGCGTGCCACCTCCTCGCACTTATCCACCCATGGGCACATCCATTCAGTAGTCTTCATACGGTCGATTTGGGCAGCCAGCTCCTTCTTCTGTTCAGCGGCCCCCGCGTCAGAACCGAGCTCCTCCAATTTTTTTTTTAAGGAGTCAGAAGTCTGACGGTGTTGTGCCGTCGTCATTGCTCTTGCACTACCAAAGAAGAGCACGGTACTTCTTATATAGTGGCCCTTCAGGCGTTGCCGAGGTTCTTCAAACTCACACATGATACGGATAAGGCGACCATCGTGTGAGTTCAAAAATGACTCGTTTTTATACGACTTAACGGTCGGTTTAAGCCCTTTTCCCTTGCTGTCCTCTTCCTTTTGGATGTATGGAGAGTTTTTCTTTGGTGAAGACATATTGTGACTGTTAATGTCGATAAATAGTGGTGAAAATTATTGATGTAATAGTGAAAGTCTTATTTATTTATTTTGTTAGCTTGCTATTTCGGAAAGAGCGTAAAGGGGGGGGGGGGGGGGGGGACGAGTGTAAAGCGTATCCATGTGGACATAACGAAAAATGAGAACAAGAAAAAAAAAACTCAGAAGCCGCACATAGAAATCAAAAACATAGAAAATGGTACAACATATTTACATTGAATGTTTGCGCCTTTCTCCGAAAAAGGATCCTACAGTAGCTACAGGACGCTTCGCGACAGAATCGCAGGACAGAATAGTGTCTTCTTTCGGCGAAGCGCCCAAGGAGTTTACTAGATTTTCCTTGTGTTGACAGGCAGCTTGCTTTCGTGAAAACCACTCCTTCGCCTCAGAGCCCCCCTGGCCTACCGCAGCTGTACACTGTTCGGTGAAAAATTGGCACCTGGATTCTACAAAGGGTAAGTAAAACGCAAGGGCACCCAGCAGATTATTTACAGATAAATAAGCTCTATTGTCGTTTGGAGGGTCAGTGACGGTTGAAGAAGAGACCCCATGATTTTCCGTGGCTTGTCGTTTCGACTTGTTGGGGACGGATCGGTTGCTTCGAGTACTTTTAGTCTCCCCACTCTCGTCTACCCGGCTATCGTAGGAGGCAACACTTTTCTTGCTACTGGTAGCTACATTGTTATACTGAATATCATTTTGAACCTTATGAATGGCAATCAATGCTTTAAGAAAGTGCTCAGTGGGGAGCTCCCAAGCGCCTGTTTTTTGTTGTAGACACGACAAGAACCGGTCTACTGTAGTTTTCCCGTAAGTTCCAACGTACCCAGGAAAAACAGCAGACGCGCCAGACGCTGCGCCGCTATCCACAGTCGCTCCTCTTTCTACTCGGGGTGGTTTCATCATGAATGGTTCCCGCAGTAGCTTTAGCAGGTTATTCTCATTCATTATCGCCTCAACACTAAATGCAAGTTGCTGCTGCTGTTGTGATAATGGATTGTTTTGTTTACTCCGCTTCGAGCTCGGACGTTTATTAGAGCCCGACTTTGGGCTGGCCGGCTCGCTGGCAGCACCGCCATTTGCAGCAGCGGCAAGTTTCTGGGAGTAATTCAATTGACGCAGACTAAGGACTTGAAGGATTTCGGCCGCTCCGAAGGTAGCCTCCAGTGATTTAACTTCTTCGGGGAGTAGAAGTATTTCAATGGCCCGAACCATTAAGCTTTGCAGCTCACTTTCTTGGGCACTGACCACTTCCAGTTTGGCGGATCCGTCTTCCCAGGGAGGGGGGATAAGGGCACTTCGACCCTCTTTGATTTTCCTGTGTAGCTCTTCATCCTCCTTTCCCTCAGCCAACTGGCGAACCGCCGCAGTTCCTTTTTGAATTTCAGCCAAGCGATTGGATGCTGGGAGCAGGGAAGATGACCATGGAAGGGCTCCTGTGCGCTCCTGGACAATTTCGTGTCGTCCTGCCAGGGCAGCGTGGAGATAACTTTCTTGTTCTGGATCCACAGTCGGAGTCACCTGATTTGCACGACTACTGATTCGAGTCTGTTCCTCTTCAGTACCAGAATGGGTCCAAAGGGAGTGAAACGCCTCTTTTTCTTTCCTTAGATTTTCTTCCCGCATCTCCTCCGCGCGCCTCATATTTTCTTCTTCCTTGGCAACGGTTTTAATATACCTATTTCTTTTACTCTCTAGCATCTCCATTGTCGCCGATTTGGGCCAGGATTTTCCAGAACGATTTAGCCCCCCTTCCGCACGCTGGGTGGTGGGGCTAATTGTAGCCACCTTCTCCTCGGACTGAATAACGTCATCGAGTTCCTCCTTAGTGATAAGAACGCGGTCTAGTCGCTGTAAATTACGGAGTCCACGCAGAATAGTAGAACGGTATTGGTGTTCCGCCGAGCATGGATTGCCTCGAAGATCAAGAACTTTTAAATGTTTTAACCGCCGAAGATGAAACACTACCTTTTCTGGGTCCGTAATATCGTTGTGATCCAAGTACAGTTCTTCTAAGCTCAACAAACGAGGAATGTCTGTCAGAGACAAATCTTTAAGAGAGTTATAAGAAAGGTAAATTCTCTGTAGTCGTAAACATCCTTTTGGGCCTGTCAGATTTTTTGAGGTATCTAAACCAACGGGTGGCAGCAAGTTAAACAACGTAGTCAAACTATTATATCGGAGATCTAGAGTCTGTAAATTCTGAAAGAGTAAAAAATTAGGGTGCAATTCTGTGATACCCCTTTTTGCTAATGAAACTTCCTCCAGCTGGCGAACTGCATGCGCCCCGATTCCAAGGGCCTGCACTGGGTCTACAACGCAGGAAACCCTCTCCGAAGGGTCCACGAACTGGCCATTTAACGCCAGCTGATCTAAGCCCCCGCCATCTGGTAACTTTCTGCTATCTTGCGACAACGTCTTCCCTGATTCCAAAAAACCATGGCTGACAACATTCTTCTCCCTCTGCTTTTCAGTTTGGGTTCTAATCAGTTGATGATACCTCTCGTTAGAGTATTTTTTAGACATTTTTTTTTTGTTGTTGTTATTGGCTAAAGTGGTGAAAAAAAAAAACACAGAAAACATAATGAAAAGGGGTAAACAAATTAGTAAAGAAAAAAAAAAAGGAAAACAAATACCACAATCCTTTAGCAAATGAAACATAAAAACGATTATCTCGTTTAGTAAACCGGATTAATAAATATATATTAACTGGTGGCTCTCGAAGGTGGGATATCTCTACCTACCCATTTTGAAACATCTTCTTTCGCCTCTAACATAACATCAATTAAACCAATTGAAACAATATCTGTTCCACGTGCCATCCACGTTCCGATTGCTTCCTCTTCTACCGACTCCAATGTGTCACCGGAAGAAACGTCTGCATCATGGGAAGAAGCAATGCGTTCTACAGCATCTGAAAGAACAAGATTCATTAACTGGTCGGCACTGTACAGCAGACCAACTAAATTTCTACCGTCAGTTGTGATCACTGACACTCTTTTGCGCAGCATACTGGAAAGCATTTTCACTAAAGTGTTCCAACAACGACTAAAAAGGTCAGAGAGTAGAAAGTAAAGAAAGAAAGATACTGCAGAGAAATATATCAACAAAGAAAACAAACATAATGCGGGAAGAAGGCATGGATTAGAAAGGAGGCACATATGTCATAGCTTACTCCCATCACGAAACCAAAATCCTTATACTTGTAGTCTTTTTAAAGTATAATATGTATACACCAATTTTTATAAAACACATGATGAACCAATTTGATCAGCTTGTTCGTTTCTCTTCTTCAAATATTCCGATTACGCCTATGTCCCTTATTTCGGAAAGTTCCGTATAGAAAAGGAAAAAATTCGTACCGTTTCGCGGCTTGGCCTCACAATCGAATTACAAAATACCAGACTTAAAACAAAACTCTCCGAATCAATAAAGGATACCTTAGGGAGAAAAGCAAACGAGGTCCGTTACCCCCCAGTCTCCCTTTTATGTATAACATGAAATTTGGGCCAAATCGAAATAACCGTTAGTTTCCCTCACTGGCACTTCAAACCCCTAATCCAATGGCGAGCAGGCGTGGGCGGGCCGCCACCCCCCGTTCTTAGGACACCACCCACCCACCCCTCAGAACCCTCTCTAAACAAACGACCCCACCCCTCTTTACTCTGAATACTAGGTAGACTCCTATGATTTACAGATGGGACCTCCCGGGTCACGACGCCCACCTCCTTCCCCTCCTTGAGCTCACAACGCTCCTTTTAGAATCCATGCAGAAAAGCTGCCCAGCACATCCACCGGGGGCCAGAACGGACACCACCCCTCAAGACGAACCTGGGCCCGAAAAGAGGAAGAGTAAGGAAACAAAGCCAAGGGAAGTAGACACAAACGGCTTGCGTGGGAAGCAGAGGGAACTGGGCGCAAGACTTCAACCGAACACGCAGCCTGTTCAACTTGAAAAAATAATAAAATCAGGTGTTGGCACGTACGTGGCTAGCTACGTCGATTTCCCACTTTCTGAACTTGGCTTACTTCCACTAATCCCCTTTAAAAGCGGGGTAACGTCTCTCAGGAAACAATTTCTAGGAAAACTCTGCTGCTTTCTTCTTCTGGGGACCTCTGCTGTCATCAGCGGAAATATTTTAGATATTGATATGAAAGATAAAACGGCGCAGGTATGCCCTGAGAGGGGCGCTGGTGTCCCTGTGATTTGGGTCGATATCGAAAGACTATACGAAATTCCAGAAAACTTGGAAGAAACAAAGCAAAAAGTTAAATTATTAATCGAAAATAATTTTAATGAATAGAGATTGGTATTTTACTAGTTAGTTATGGGCTCACTGACCAATAAAAGAAATAAAAAAAAATCAAGAACAATACACTATTTTATCACTAAAAATACAGTAACTTCCCCTTTTTTATTTTCTTCTCTCTATTTTCTTTTCTTTTTTTTCCACCAGTTTCACTCCCCTTAATGTCAAAAACAATTCTTGTGGAACCGCCTTATAAGGCCCTTCTTCTGGAAGGTGTAAATCCTGCTGCTCGTGAATACTTGGAAGCCAACGGTATCATCGTCGAAAGCTTACCCAAAGCACTCCCAGAAGCTGAACTGATCGAAAAGGCGAAGGACGTGCACTTCCTTGGAATAAGGAGCAAAACGAGGCTGACAAAAAAAATTTTCGACTCATGCCCTAAGCTTTTGGCAGTGGGTTGCTTCTGTATTGGAACTAACCAAGTCGATTTGGATTACGCAAACGAAAGAGGCGTTGCCGTTTTCAACTCACCTTTTGCCAACACCAGAAGTGTCGCTGAATTGGTCATTGGAGAAGTAATCAGTCTGGCTAGGAAGATGACTCTCCGCAGTGACGAAGTCCACAAAGGGATTTGGAATAAAACACACGTCGGATGCTACGAAGTGCGCGGTAAGTCTATCGGAATTATTGGTTATGGACATATCGGGTCTCAAGTCGGAGTACTCGCTGAATCTCTTGGTATGAATGTGATGTTCTATGATGTGGTCCCTGCCATGGCTATTGGAAATGCTACCAAATTTGACAATATGCACGACCTCATTGCTCTTTCAGATTTTGTCACTCTACACGTCCCCGAAACGGCATCCACAAAAGGAATGTTTGGTGTGAATGAAATCAAACACATGAAAAAGGGGTCGTATTTACTCAACCTAAGCAGAGGAACTGTTGTGGATATTGACGCCCTCGCCGAAGCTCTTAAAAATGGAAGCCTGGCAGGTGCTGCTATTGATGTGTATCCTGAAGAACCTGGCTCTGCGGGTGAAAAGCACACCACCCCTCTCCAAGGACTTCCCAATGTTATTCTTACGCCTCATGTGGGAGGATCTACGGAAGAAGCTCAAACATCAATCGGTAAAGAAGTGGGTCTTGCGTTAGTTTCCTTCATTAACCGAGGAACAACCGCAAGCGCCGTTAATTTTCCCCAGCTCGTTCCGCCTCCCGTCACTGAGGATACACATCGCATTACCAATGTACATTTGAATGTACCCGGGTCTCTGAAAGATATCAACAAAATTGCTGTTGACCTTAATTGCAACATTGCCCTCCAATTTCTGAGTACAGACAGGGCGGTAGGCTACCTAATTATGGACGTGGACAGAGATGTTGCCGTGGAACTCAGGGACAGAATTGCCAAGCTCGAATGCAGCGTACGAACTTTAATTATTCACTAAATACAAAAAAAAAAAAAGAAAAAGAGGACATAACAGCAGAAGAATTATGATAATAAAAATAGTTCTAATAAGCACAACAAAATTATCTTTTCCGACGAAAGAAGAGGAAACGAAAAAAAAAAAAAGAACAACTACAAATAAAGCCACGAAAATATACATTTTTATCTTCTTATTACCTTTATTACTAATAAAATTCTGGTGTTAATATTCTGTCTTGATGATTTAAATTGCTCAAAGGTTATTAACAAGTTGATTGTAAATACCCTAACACCGTTGCACGAAGAGAACTATTGGTGATATTTTAAACGTTCAAATTAAAAAAATGATTTAACTTTTTTAATTCTGTTGATCCTTCTTTACAAACTTAAAATATTGTTGAAATATTATAAATATACAAATAAAATGTATTTTCACCCTCTTGAAATATGATAAAGGCCTTTCGATGTTGTAGTAATACGGCAATCGCTGGCCAAAGCGTTTTCAAGGAGAAAGGAAATAAAGGAAAAGTCATTAAAAATTCGCTTTATGTGTTTTGATCTTGAAGCTAAATTTACGTAATGTATGAATTGCTAGAGTTGGAGAAATTAATTGATAAAACTCCTGTCCTTTTTTTTTTCTTTTCTTTCTCTTTATTAAAAAAAAAAAAATCTACATTACTATGTTTATATTTTACTGTGACAATTAAATATTCATATATTTAATTATTAATTATTAGACAGCCACTATTTATCGATTATTTATATTACTCCATGTCAGGTAAGCAGATTCTTTTCACTGCAGGGCCACTGCAAACTTCCGACTCTGTGAAGAAAACCATGTTGGTGGACTATGGCACCCGTGATCGTATCTTTATGGACGCTGTTAAATTTGTGAGAGAAAAGGTTATTTCTATCTGCAACGTTAATCCGAAGGAATGGACCTGCATCATCCAGCCTGGTGCGGGTACTATGGGTATTGAAGCGTGCATACAAACACTCTTTCCTAAAACTGGAGGAAAATACCTCTTGATTAATTCTGGAAAATATTCGGAGCGTCAGGGAATTATTGTAAAACAACACGGCTTCCCTATTGTTATGCTCAAGGTTGGGGAGGGGAAAGAAATCGACTTTGATGCGCTCGAGGCACTTTTGAAAGAAAATCCTGATATTACTACAGTGGGATATGTGCATCACGAGACCAGCACTGGGATGGTGTACCCAGCCGAAAAAATTGCCTCCGTGGTTCGAAAGTGTCTTCCGAAGGCAGTAATTATTGCCGACTGCATAAGCAGTCTGGGTGGAATTCCTTTTGACGTCACGAACTCTTGTGATATTTTAATCGGCTCCGCTAATAAATGCTTCCACAGCGTTCCCGGGGTTTCTCTGATAGTAGGTAAGCGGAAGTTAATTATGGAGGCAAAAGGGAATGCGACTTGTCATACCCTCGACCTTTGCCAACAGCTGGCATCATTTGACAAAAGTGGACAATTTTCTATCACTGCGCCTGTGCAGCCGTTGATGGCTCTGAAACAAGCGCTTATTGAATTTGAAGCGGATGGGGGAATTGCCGGGAGAGAAAAGATCTACAGCGAAAAATCGATTATTGTCCGTAACGCGGGAAAGGAAATGGGATTTACCCTGTTTTTAAATGAAAATCGCCCCAGCTTTGCAAACATCGTTGTGTGTTTCAACATGCCTACAGACCCTCGTTGGAACTTCAAAAAGTTCTATAACTTTTTAAATGATAAGGGATTCGTTATTTATCCAGGAAAAGCATCTCATGCTAACACTTTTCGCATCGGATTGATGGGTCATACTACGCTTGACGAAACCAAACAACTGATGACGTGCTGCAAAGATGCGCTCGTTGCAATGGGAATTGAACGTCTTCAGGGGGCAAGTAAAATTTAATTATTATTATCATTATTATTTTGTGATGGTGCTGAGAAAATTTTAGAAACAAATCTTTCAAAAGAAAACCCGGTAGTTTAAATTGAAACGAAAAAAAAAAAAAACATTGGAACTGTAAAAGGGGGGGAAAAAAAATAGTAGATTGGAATGGCAGGAACTACCCATTCGACTATTCTTGATACTTTTCCTATTTTCACCTTTTTATTTTTATTTTATTTTTGTAGTATTGCTGTTAACATTGATTTGTGTTGCAGTAAATGAGCAAAAAGGTTCGTTACCTGGTTAGTCAAAAAAAGATTCGTACTATAGATAAAAATGTTCCTCAGGGTTCAGTGGACTTAGATCTAGTTGAAGTCCACCCACGCGTTGTTTGTATGGGCTACCCGGCATCGGGGTTGGAATCCCTGTATAGGAATAAGTACGACGATGCGCTGCGGTACCTGGATTACAAATACGGTGAAAATTACATGGTATACAACCTCTGTAAAGAAAAGGCCTATCAATATAAATTAGACAAATTTCATGGGCGCATCCGATGTTTTCCATTTTATGATCATCACGCGGCACCACTTAAGCTTATCGAGGACTTTGTGTGCGATACGATTCAATATCTACAACAAGATAAAAACAACGTAGTGGTCATTCACTGCAAAGCAGGGAAAGGTCGAACGGGTATCATGGCTTCAGTTCTTCTAATGTTGCTGGAGCCATCTCTCGAAATGTCGGCGGAAGCCGCCATCAAACTATATGGAGAACGGCGCACATCCGATGGAAATGGCTTAACTGTACCTAGTCAACAGCGTTCCGTCTACTACTATGAAAAGATACTTAGAATGTTTAATGGAGTTGTTCCCAAAGAAGTTCCTGTGGTTCACATCAGGAAAATTATTCTTAATGCGATGGTGAATAAAGCATCCGTTCACTCCATTCGTATTTTTAGAGGGGAAGTAGATGACTTTTTTGAATTGCGGGTCAAAAAAAACTCCAAAGAAGAAGTCATTGAGGTTTCAGCGGATGCTGGTGGTACCTCACCTAGGAGATCGATTGTAATTGAATGTGACGAAGAAGAAGCACTCCAGCGACTTTCTGGTGATTTGCGATTTGAATTACTTAACGGGAAAGACCTGGTAGGAGCCCTTTCGGTACATACTCTGTTTCTCAAAGAGAAGTACGAATGCCACGAAATTGATAAATTAGCCAAACTCTCCGATCCATCCATTTCTATTGAGTTTATATACGATGTAGTGAAATAACTTGTGGGTCCGTTCTTTTTTTTTTTTCGCGCCTTGTTTGTTGTTACTGTTGCTTTTACATCTCTCAGTTTCCCTAGAAACAAAATATTGTATCTGTAAATTAGAAACAATTTTTATAATTCTGATAGTAATGAAAAAGAGAAAAGAAATCAACTTTGAAATTAGCTGAACAATGGCATTGCTTCTCTTCTCTTTCCCCCCCCACCTGGGTTATGATTCAAGTAGACTCATGATTATCAATGTGAAAAGGTTGGTTGGGTTGCTGTTATTAGCAGCCACCTCAGCTTTTCTGTTAATGAGGAGTCGGAAGGCAATTGTGAAGAAAGACCCTAAAAAGGGGAAAAAGAAGAACATAGCAATACGGAAAATTGACCTCTTTATTGAGGCAGTGAAAAGGAAATATCCAACTTTTGACGAAGACGAAATAAAGGCGATTTTTCCTCGTAAGTTTGAGGTTCACGGGCATGTAGTAGTGGTGCGCTTGAACACCCCGGAAGAAACGGTCGAGTCTTTCTCCCGCTTCGCTCCCTTCTTCGCTGCGGCATTTCTACCAGTTAAAATTGATGTAGTCTTGGTGGAGACCGTTGGTATTGAAGGGGAGCTTCGCAAACCGGGTGAACTTTTAACCGTGTTTGAGAACCCCATAGAGAGCATCGATTACCTGAAGAAAGTTCGGGGGAGCATTCGTAAACGTTATAACGAGATGAAAAAGAATTCTAAAGAGCCAATTTACGAATGGCCAGAAATTGAAAAAATACTGGACCACCATTTGACATCGACCACTTTTACCGTTCACATCGAAAATGGAATACACTACAGCTTCGATGTGAGGAAAGTCATGTTTAGCAGCGGCAACACTACCGAACGCATGCATTTCGCAATGGTAAACGCAACGAACGAGACAGTAGTAGACATGTTTTGCGGAATCGGTTACTTTTCCATTCCTTTAGCAGTGCACGGAAATCCAGCTGTTGTGCACGTTCTTGAAAAGAACCCTGACAGTGTCGAGTTTATTAAAATTAATGCGGTGCAGAATAAAGTGGCAAATTTGATACGAGCTCAATGTGGAGACAATCGTGAAGTGGGGGATGAGCTAAAGGGTTGTTGTGATCGTGTCATAATGGGTTATATTCCAACCTGTCAGCAATTCTTGACACGCGCCGTATCTTTTCTTAAACACGACGAAAGCGGTCCTCACGGCACTATCCATTATCACTTTCTCGCTGACCGAAATGATGGACACAAAGTGGCGATGGAGCATTTAGTGGAGGAACTGGGGGAAGCGGATGCGAATAAGGCCACTATTCAGGATCTTCGTTGCGTAAAATCCTACGCACCAAAGCGGTACCATTTTGTGGCAGATGTAGTCTTCTAACAAAGTGGAGACCCACCAAGCGCAAAAATCAATCTCTTATTATATACATACAAAGTGTCTGTGTCGATTCATACTGTTGCTATCATTTCCATGTAAATCCACCAGAATATTAACTCGTTTTCTTTTTTTTTTTTTTCTCGTTTCTAAAACACGGTTACCAATAAACGGGGAAAGGCGTATAGGTAAAAGCAGAATAAAAAAAAAGAGGCTAAAATGCAGGATAGGCGGAAAGTAATTCGCCCTTTAGTGTTACGGGAGGCGATGCTCTTGAACTCTAAGCAAAGAGCTAAAGAAACAGAACAGTTATTGAGAACTCTGACGAATAATTGTACGAGAGATACTGTGTTCGAATGTGCTCTAGAGTTGTTGGAGGAAGACCAACAACGAAAGGCGGCAATTGGGTCATTTTTTTTATACTTTTTGCCTTCCTTTCCGCCATCACGAGAGACCACAATTAAGATACGGGAGAAGGGTAGATTACTGATGGGTGAAAACTCCTCTTGTAGTGACATCTACCAGCAATTAGACAGTATTCTTACGGAATACACACGGCCCGATAGGTATTTTCTCCTCTTCAGCTTTAATGATGCCTCCTATGGTCAATCCTTCGACGAGCATTTCCAGAATCCAAACTACCTTTCTAAATTTGGCTTGCAGCTCCGTGTCGGCCACCGCGAGAAAACGCCGGTTAAATTCTTCCAATGGAGTAAAGCGCAAATCGCCAACGCGTCGCAGCTGAAGAATAAAAACAAGAAGCACCCGAAAGAGACGGACCTGTCGTTTACTCGTTCAAAGGACTATATCAGTCAATTTCCCCTCGAGTGTCCAGAGGGAGTGGTGAATCAACAACTAGTAATACTCGCTGACTTTTCAGAAAACTACAAAAGTAATGTGTCTGTTCTCCGAGCTTCCAATTTTATTATTAAACAAATTTGCGACGGCTACGTGTCGAAACTGCCCTTCGGAAAACCATACTCCTTATTCCGCACCATCAGCATTTGCTACCTGCCGACACTGTTCTCCATGATGGAAAGCGACTATCTGTGTGTTCGAAGTCATGTGTACGACCTTCTTTTGACACTTGGTGTGCACCTTCAATTTGTCGACACAGAGAATAAGTATGACTGCACGGAGGCTCTTGAGAATGAATTGGTGTGGATTCTATTTACGGTTCTAAAAAGGCAGGCGGTTATCATGACACAGGACGAACTTATATGGACCGCGGCGGCGAAATGCGTGCTTGCAGTGGTCCCTCGACATTTCCGGCACCTCATCGACAGTAGGGCTCTACTCCAGTTTTTACACATACCCAAGCTTGCCGAGCTGCACCCTGGTGCGTTTACCGCCTTCACAGAAGCCTTTGTGAGGAGCCTACTAGCCGATAAACGTTTCGGGATCAAACCTCAGGACAACCTGAATATTGATAAAGAGGCCTTCGACTCTCTAGGTAGCTCAGGGATTGGAGAAATCATCGATCTGTATCGGAAGGCTTCGACAGTAGGGGCTCGATTCTCCCTTTTTCAATTTCTCTTCGCATACGCTGCCCAACGGATTAAAAAACTACCCAAGGAAAGCAAAACTATCGGACTACCCCAACTTTTACAGCATTGCTTTAAGGAGTTGGTATCTCTGGAACTGTTTTGGTACCTGCATTCGCTTCTCTTCTATCAATCCCGACGTGTAGTAATGGAAATGGCAAATGAAATCATCTACGATCTCAACTTTAAAGAAATGCGAGAAAGTCGAGCGGTGATCATGATGATGGTACAGGAGCTGCTGCAAGTCATCGAGGACGATACGGCGCTGCCCAATAATATAACACAAAGTTTCGATGACATCAAACAGAACTCCAATTCTACGAGCAGACTGGTCGTGATGGCGGAGGATGTGGTGGGGACGGTGCCTCTCCTTTTAAAGGAAGCGAGTATTGACGCTAAAATGTACAAGATTGCGTGGCGGCTTGCATTTTACACCCTTCAGATTACAGGGGAACGTCTGTCCCCCGAACTACACCGTCCGCTGTCGCACAAACTGATTTCTCAGATTATTGACTACGATGAAGTCACCGATGAACAAGTAAAGTACCGAATACGGAAAGTATTTCCGGATTTGCTCTACTCCCTCGCCCTGTTGTGTCGTATGCACCCCTTGCAGTACCTAACTTCCTTGGGGGACCTTACGGAAGGGGTGCTCTTCTCTAAGAAGGCGTCTCTCCGAAACTTTCTCCCTCAGCTAGTGTCTTTCCACCAGCGTACATTGGAACTTTTCTCTCTACGTAATGGAAGTATCTTCCACTCGCCTGAAAAATACGGCATATCTCATCTTATTATCAAAGGTACCCTTTCCATCCCATTGTCGGCTTGTGAGTCGGCTGGGTCTAGGAATCTGTGGGCGATGTATCGCGCCCTCGTACAAGAGCAGGCACAGACGGTACGTGATAATCGTTTTATTATAGTGTCCATGATCGCAGCGCTGGAGCAGTCGACTGAACTGCGTTGTGTCCGTGCATGGGAAACCGTTCTGGCAGACCCCTATCCCCCCGTCGCTCTAATAGGTGCCCTTCGTATTGTTCAAATCTACAAAAAATACTCGTCTCGGACCTTCGAGGACGTAAACGAGAGAAGTGAAAACTTGTACGAATTCGCCGTCAATCTTGTGGAGAATCATAGTTGTGTTTCGGGGGCCACGTCGTGATGCTCACACAGCCTCTCTCTCTCTCTCTCTTGTTCTCTTTCCCATTCACGCACACTTTACATCTGCACACCCACCCGCATTGTACATTAATCTCTATTGTTGTTTTATTATTACAATTATGATTGTTAATTTGTCACTTCACGTCATACTTTGATTAACCACATCTGTGCTAATCTCATTACATGTCGTCTTTCTTAGTAGCCCCACTATTACGTTCAAAGTCTTTTTTAGAATGAGCGCAGATAAAAAGGAACGCTCGGTCACCTTCTCTTTTGCCAACACAGAAGATAAGTCGGCCGCCCGGTCGGAGGGATCTCCGCAGAAGGATAAGACCCAAATTACCACACAAGAAGAGGAATATGTCCACTGCACCGAATGTGGGAAGGATATTCCCATATTGGAATGGCCCGATCACCGCGATCGCCTTCGAAAGGTGAATCTCTCACAGCAGGTAACGTCGGCACCGAGGGTGCTCATACTGCTGATTGGAGAGTTCTTGATGTGGCTTCTCAAGCGCATTTACTTTCGAGAGGTCACCGTGGTGGGCTTGGAGAATATTCCTAAAGACGGAGCTGTAGTCTTTTACGGGAACCACCAGAATCAGTTCATTGATGCCCTAATGATGAACTCTAGCGTGGGACGTCAGGTTCGATTCATTATGGCAGAGAAATCGTATCGACAGCCTGTCATTGGCTGGTTTGGGAAGATTTTTAATGCGGTGCCCGTCATACGTCCTCAGGATGTGCCGTTGATCCCTGGAAAAGGGGTACTCACTAGTGCGGAGGACTTGACCATTCAGGGGTCGGGTACGGACTTTAGCAGTGTGCTGGCCAAGGGCGACGTGATCACTTGGTTTAAAGGGGCTGTGAAGTGCACAGCACAAGTTAAACTCATCCGCTCCGACACTGAAATTGAAGTAACGATGCCCATTCAGGAGGAGCACAGGGTGAAGGAACCCACCGAGTTCAACATTTCTAAGCGAATCGATCACTCCGAAATGTACGCCCAGGTGTACGATACCCTTCAAAATAATCACTGTATCGGCATCTTCCCCGAAGGAGGCTCTCACGACCGCACGTCCCTGTTGCCACTGAAGGCGGGGGTGGCGCTGTTTAGTTTAGGGGCAGCGGAACGCAACATCAGTGTTACTATCGTCCCCTGTGGGCTGACCTATCTCTATGGCAGCAAGTTCCGCAGTCGTGCCTACGTCGAGTTCGGGGAGCCCATTACCCCTCCCCAGGAGCTGGTGCAGATGTTTAACAAGGACAAACGACAGGCCACCGGGTTATTTTTGAGCCAACTCAACGACGCACTTCGAAACGTCACCATCAATGTGGAGGATTACAACACCCTAAAGTTTCTTCACTCCTTCCGTCAGCTATACCAACCCCCACAGTGCGTCCTCTCCGCAAAGGACTACCTCCGCTTGACCCGTCGTCTTAGTGTCTTGGTGGAGGCCCAGAAGGACCAACCAGAGTTTGTGGAATTCAGAAACAAAGTGGAGAGCTATTCGGATTACTGCAAAGCCCTCTTCGTGCGTGACAGTCAAGCCGCCACCTTGAAACAGCTGGGGAAGGAGGCGCCTAAGAAGCGTCTCTTGCTTCGTCGAGGCTTCACCATCTACATGATGTTGGTGGTGCTGGTTCCCTTTTTCGTTGTCGCCACACCTATGGGTTTATTAATTTCATACTACAGCTCAAAAAAACAAAAGAAGGCGCTTTCTGAAAGTAAGGTCAAAATTGTGGGAGCCGATGTAAGGAGTTCTTTCAACATTACTGGTGGGGTGTTCTTTATTCCCCCGTATCTGCTCCTCATCACAGCGGCGGTGTATCTCTTCACAGACGCCAACATTGCCCTTATGATTCTGTTCTGTCTACCTATGGCGATGTACGTCTCGCTGCTGATTCTTCAAGAGGTCATTATGGAACTTCGTGCCGCGTTACCTCTTTTTATCTCCATTGTAACCCAGCATAAGCAGTTTAAAAAGCTGTACGAAAAGAGGCTCGAGCTGGTAAAGGCAGCCAAAGCTATTGTATCGCGCTTCGACCCCCAATTAGAAAAGGAAATGGAAGCCTATAGCAACGCTTATAGTTTAGAAGAAGACGTGGAGCGAGAGCCGTCCCTGTTTTCTTTACGTTATAACATTCGACGTCGTCTGGTGACAAACTCGTAAAAAACACAAATGCTTGGACCACACACTGCGGTGGTGGATTATACCGACTCTATTTTACTGACGTAATAACCACGTTAGCGAAAATGATTCTCTTTTTTTTTTTTGTGATGCAGCGTCATTAACCTACTGTTTTCTACATTATATCGGTACTTCGACTGGAAGTTAAAAAAAAAAAAAGGATAGTCAGCGTCTCACTATTTATGAACTTCTTCCTCTCCCTCTGTCTTTTTCATTTTTATTTCTTTATTATTATTATTTTTGGTACTAGCCCATTTTCATAGATCATGCAGGCCATCACTGCGCCGTCGGAAAAAATAACTTCTCCGGAAAAGACTGCGGAAGCGCCGACCGTGTTGGACTGGGCGCAGCTGTATCGGCGGAAGCCCACTGGTAACCGCACCTTGTTTGAATTAGAAGCCATGGTGGCGAAACGGATGGAATTTCTGGCGTGGATGAAGGAGGTGGAGGCCTCCCCAAACACCAACATGGAGACGGTGATTGACCTCATCGGGGGACGTCTCCCTCACGAAAGACGTTCAAGGAACTCTGAAAGAAGAAAGACGGTGGTGTTTGGTTCTGAAGATGAGTTCACCTCCGTCACAAGACGATCCGAGTCGAGAAGCTCGACCACACTGAAGAACGGGAATCAAATTATATTTCAAGCCGATGAAGACCTCACCTCCCACCTTCTCTGTCGCTATGCCTTTTGTATGAGCGAGAAGTGGCGCAAGTGGTTTGTAGGGGTAGAGGAACTACTCCTCAGGGCTCGGATCAAACTGGAGCTAGCGAAGAACTCTTCCAGATTTCTGATCGACCTAATGCGAATCAATGGGATCGATTGCGAAGGAATCGATGAGACAACAATGGACAGTCGCATCCAAGAGTACATTGCCTACCGTGTCGCCTCCAACTACGGAAAGCAGAATGGGGCGGAACGATTAGAGAACTACTACCTTGTGCCTCTCTCCTTAGCAACCCGGCTGATACGGAGACGGGAGGTACTCTGCTGGAAAGGGAAGGCTATTCTATTTCGAGATCAAGTCGAGGAGGTATTCCTGACCGTATTTCGAAACGTATTGAATAGGGGCCTAAGGGATGCTTATCTCGCCCGATTGAAGCAACAAAACTTTGAGGATGAAAACGAACAGACTATGGTGACACACATGTTGGACGTATTCCTAGAACACTTTATTGCAGACCCTACGGACAATCTCCAAGAAGGGACAGAGGGGTCTGTGAAGGCTGGCGATGTCCACTGGTTAGCTCAAACACACTTTCCGCCTTGTATGCGGATGATTGAAAACCATTTAAAAAAGGAAGGTCATCTGAAACACCACGGACGCTTCACCTATGGGCTGTTCCTCAAGGCGATTGGTCTCTCCCTCGATGACTCCCTGGCGCTCTTCTCCTCTCTCATGACGGTGAAGGGTGGGGGGTCGGTGGAGGCATTTAGCAAGACTGCGTACGGCTACAATGTTCGCCACAACTATGGTATGGAAGGAAAAAAAACTAGCTACAGCTCCGCCACATGCGGCACCATCATTAACCTACCCCCCGCTGTAGATAAATACGACTGTCATGGCTGCCCATTCCGTTTCCGCGAAGAGGGGGCCCTTCGAGCGATGCTGCAGAAGGAGCAAAAGAATCCGTTAGGAAAAGAATTCCCTGATATCCGACCCTCCACCGCGGATATTGAAGATATCGTGCAGGATAGTAAAACTCAGCACTATACGAGGGCTTGCTACAAGTACTTTATGGCTACTCATCCCACCGCGAAGCGCGACACTCTTTTCCGTAGTCCGTATGAGTACTACCATGTTAGCCGTAGTGTGACAGAGGAAGCCACGTCAGCCGGTGGCAAAAGACCTTCCTCCTCAATGACACCAACACTGAGAGAAGGCGATATAAAACCACGTCTTTCTTCGTAAGGACCACCATTGCATAATATAGACACTATTAAGTTCTTTTTATATATTTTGAGGAAAGAACTTTTTGTTATTATAGAACAAGCACAGTACTGTGTTGAAATGAATAAAATAAAGAAAACAAAATCGTTGAAATCAAGTGTTGCGTCATCTTTTCAACCTATTTCTATGTGTAATCTAATGTCATTGTCACAATTATATTTATTTTTTCTGTACTCTTCTCTTTTTCTTTGGTTTTATTTGTATTCTTCTGACACATACACACACATATATACATATGTATTAATAAAGTTGAATCTCAAAAAAAAAAAATATGTTAAGAAGATTTTGGACCCTCCGATGCGCTGCCAAACCGACGGAACCGATTAAAGAAAAGGTGGTCGAAGAGGGAAAAAAGAGAAAATTTCGCATCTACAGTGGTCATGCTAAGGAGAGTGAGAAGACCTACGAGGAGAGAGGACAGTTCTTCTCCGCTTTCCTCAGTCTGGGTATTCTGTCCCTCGGGTGTAGCTTCCTCTTTGTGCCCATCTACCGCATGTACTGTGCCCCCTCCGGCCGTGGTATCGACCCCAAGTTCTACACCCCAGAGGCAGCTCGAAAGAGAGAT
Organism: Angomonas ambiguus; assembly: GCA_019695575.1. NCBI lineage: Eukaryota > Euglenozoa > Kinetoplastea > Trypanosomatida > Trypanosomatidae > Angomonas > Angomonas ambiguus. The sequence continues at coordinate 84,239 of JADNSB010000068.1, read as the reverse complement.
GAGAACGATAAGGCGTACCCGGTGGCGAAGAAACTGATGAAGGTGAGCTTCTTGAGTGACGTGGGTAACACGATGCCCATCGCCTTCGTTCCGCTTCAGAAGGAGGTAGAGGTGCTGATTGGGGAGCCAGCGTTGGCCTTCTACTCTGCTTACAACCGAAGCAATCGAACTCTTCTGGGTGTTTCTTCCTACACCATAGCCCCCAGCGAGGTGACCAACTACCTCAACAAGATTCAGTGTTTCTGCTTCGAGGAGCAACGGTTCAAGCCGCACGAACTAGTCGAGATGCCCGTCTTCTTTTATATTGACCGCGATTTCCTAAACGATCCCTTGGTGAACTGGTTGGAAGAGGTGATTGTAAATTACACCTTTTTTAACCTGGAAAAGACTCGAGACATTGTGTTCCGCTCGAATTAAAGGCATCACTTTGGTAGTGAAACCGAAAAAAAAAAAAAAGAATAATGAGTTGAGTTGAATCTTTACTTTATCACATAATCAAAATAACAACGAAATGAAAAATAACAAAACCAAAAAATAGAAAAAAAAGTTGTTAGGTACTAAGTTTCCTTTTTCACAAAAGAATTTATCTTTCTTTCTTTCTTTATATTCCCCAGAATTAATACTAAACACGGATGTCCATTATATATCGTCTTGGAATTAGAGTCGGAAAAAAAAAATGAATGAAAAAAAATATTACTACTGCGTTTCCCCTCCCCAACTCATTTTTTTCTATTTACATAAATAATTTAAAAAAAAAAAGATTTCTCTTATAGTAGGGAAGTATATTCATGTCCGTTAAGGTTGGACGAAAGGAACTCTTCTCTTTTGCGGAGCGACATAGTAGTAAGAGTCGCTTGAAAGAGTACAGCTGTCTCTCAGACGGCCATGTCGCTTGTGATCTCTTCAGTCTAGTATTTCCTCAACACCGTATCCGGCCGGCCTCGGAGGACACCCTTTCACACACTCAGAGAGCGAGAGTCAACTGGGAACTCCTTTTTAGAAATTTTGCCAAATTATATATTCCTCTAGAACTGCTGGATCCCCCCGCGCTGGCGGCCAATAACACGGAAAAGGGTTTTTCTACATTAGTTCTCTTTTACTTTCTGTACAACCTTTCCAAAAAGACTGATTTTTCAGCCGAGTTTTCGATGGATGTGACAGAAACGCTCACTCAATTTTTGCAGTCTATCGACTCTATAGGAGCGTTAGTGCTGGGAGGAGCCTTGAGTCTGAGGTCGGTGCCTGACCACCTAGTAGAGGCATTACAGTCCCTCCCAGGGTTCCAGGCGTCGGAGGAGGATCGCAAAAGAAGAGAGGAAGAGGCGGTCCATGTGTTTCGCAATGTGATGAACATCACCGTGAAAAAGCGTGCGCCATCAAAAGGTATTACAGTCGTTCAAGCGGCCCGTGAGAGCAGTACAGACACTCGAACTAGTCCCAGTGGGAGCCGCTGCACCTCGACGGAGTCCGGGGTAGTACCCTCCCGCACCAGCTCGCGTGACCAGAGTCACCGCCCCCCCTCGGTGAAGAAGGAGGAGCCCCCTCGCCAAGCCGCCCTCGCTCAAGAGGTAGCCTCCCTTCGAGCTGAACTGGAAAGCGTTCAGAGGGAGAGTGCTAAAAGAGAAGAAGCGCTTCTAAAAAAGTATCACGACGAGGTGTTGCACTCTAAATTGCTGGCCGAAAACATTGCCGAAACGGCACGAGAAAATGAAATCTTAAAACGGAATCAACGACAGTCTACAACCTCTGACGCTGGTGCGCGTGAGATTCCGGAAGACGAGGTCGAGGCGCTTCTCGCGGACGTGACGGATCCAGAAACGCATGAAGGGATTGACGCGCACACCACTGCCAACCTACTACACTCTATTCTCCTCGAACACCTCGGACACGCTCCCATCCTACGCAAGCAGGCCCAGGCGTGGCTGTGGTCTATCCTTTCCGCCTACCACGTCCTGGAGACTCGCCTGGTATCGGCCGTAGAGATGATTGACGCGCTTCGGGACGAGAGGGGCTGCAGGCCAGTTCCAGTGCAGCCACCAGCCCAGCCGTCCACCGACGTGGAGGAGGGACGGATACAAAGAGCCGTAATAGCGGAGCGCTCCAAGTGGGAGACCAAGTTGCTTCACCTGAAAGAGTGTCAAGACAGCCAACTAGAGACCCTTCACCACACCGAACATCAACTGCGGCAGTCGCTGCTGGACCGACATCACCGGTACGACGCCCTCTCTAGTCAAGCAAAGCAAAGAGAGAAGAGCTGGCGGGCGCTGTGTGGGGCACTACACCAGGCAGAGCAGGCCGTCTTTGCCGTGTTGGAGTGTGACGACGAGCAAGAGGCGGAGGAAAGGTGGAAGGAACGGGAGCAGTGTTACGAAACGATTGACCGGATTACCAATGAGCTCTTAGAGGATAACAAAAGAAGCCTAAACACATCTGTGATTCCATCCGAAGTGGAGTCTGAAAAGTTGTGTACGTCATTGAAGATGCGGTTAGATAATGCGATTCAAGAACGTAACGAGTATCTGTCCACCATTGCGACACTACGAGAAGAGATGAAACAACTCCTAGACAGGTCCCTCTCCACGGAAGCACCTATCGGAAAAGGAAATAATAATAATAATAATAGAGAAAAGACAGTCTTCCCCACCTATTATAAGAAACTTACACCGAGCGAGGCTTCTGATCTACCCCCTCCCAAGACGCCGGAGGCCAAACCGTTTCCTCCAGAGAGCTCCCCTTACGGGAAAAAACTAACCACGCTGTTGGACGAAGCGAGCTCTCCCTACGATCGATACGGTTACACCTGAGTAGTTGCTTGCGTGCACAGCATCATAGATACGACATCATAGAAACTGTATACATTAAGAAGAGGAAAGAGAAAAAAAATATTGCTTGTTACTTATTTTACTACTCTATATTATGTATACGGTGTAACACATAAAGAAAACCATCAACTTCTTTGATCTTTCTCTCCTTTTTCCAACAGCACTGCACACTTCTTCGTTCCATGACTTCCTTGGAAAGCAGTTTGCTTTCCGACAAGGATGTGGAAGTTTCGGGAAGAAATAAAAATATTAAAACCATAGATCTCAGTAAAGTCTTCTCCAACTCGGAAGACGCCAAAATGCTCTCCACCATCACCTCTTTCGATCTCTCTCGAAACTACATCGAGACCCTCTCTAGCCTAGAGGTACTCTCCTCTCTCCGTCAGCTCAACGTCGGCTACAACCGCATCACCACCATTGAGCAGCTACCGGTCCGTCTCGTCACGCTAAACCTAGAGCATAACAAACTTACCAAATTAGACGTGTTGGTGTGTCTGCCTCATTTGCAAGAGTTAAATGTGTGTCACAATCGTCTCAAAAACTTTTCCGGCCTTAACCCAAAGATGAAACTGAAGGTGCTCTTGGCAGACGATAATAGAATTACCACCACCACCGACTTGGAACACCTCAAAAAGTTAAAAATACTTTCCTTAAAAAATAACTTTATAGATTCTGTGGAAGCACTAGCGTTTCTTCCTTCCACGCCGTTATTACAGGTACTTAGTCTCAATGGTAATCCAGTGACTCGCATCGGTGGATATAGACCCATCGTCGCTCGTATGCAGCCCGCGCTGCTCTCCCTCGACGGCGTACCTGTGTTGCGTAAGTCTTCGCAGAACAGTAGCCTCCAACACAGCGATATTCTGAGAGAGCTATCCATGAATAAAGGGAACCCCTACGTGGCAGCCAAGCCCCCCGCCATTGCCTCCTCCTCCCCGGCCAAGGCGAACGCGTCGGTGCAGACCGACAGCCTCCCTCAACGGCGGCCAACGCCTGGGCCTGGGGCGCTTCCGTCTCCTTCCCCCCAGAATGTTAGTGTCGAGTCCGATGCCCCAGTAGCCGACAGTAGGCCTCCCCTTCCCTTCACCCCGGTGCCCACCAAGGCCAGCACCAGCGGCTACGCAGAAATTCATAAAAGTACTCCAAGTATGCTTCTAACCCATTCCACAAGACACGCGACTCCCCAGAAGACTCATCTTCACGAGGTGGAGACGCCCTATGAGCTGGTCGCCGACGACAGGCCCAGTAGGAGTCATACTCGCACATCCGACGTGTGGAGAGAGCAGCTGGAAAAGGAAAACCACACTCTTCGTGCGAAACTGAAGAAAAGTGAGGAACAGCTCATGGATGCCAGGCGGATTATATCAGAGCAACTGGGGGAACTGTCGGCCCTCAAGTCTGAAAGGGACACCAAAGTGCGAACGGAGGAAGACTTAAAGGACAGGCTGAGTAAAATGAAGCGCAGTATGAAACTGTCAGAGTCCCACCACAAGGATGAAGTCTGTACGCTGCGGTCGCAGTTCGAGCGACTAAAGGTGTTCTACGAGTCGCAGATCGCCGACCTGCGGCGTCAGCTGTCGGCCGAAATGGGTCGAAGCATCGCCGCTCATAAGAGACCAATAGAGGAAGGAAAAGGGGCGAGCAGCAGAAGGCGAGAGGTGTCGGTCTCCCCAAGCTCTGTCCACGTGAGTGAGGTGAGCACTACGGTGACCGACAGCACCACTCGCAAGGAGCCGGTCGCGGGCCACCTGGCAGAGCAGCTAAAAGAATGGTTGTACACTGAAATGGCGGAGGACTACTCCAAGGCCGAGGAAGAGAGACTGCTGGAGCAGCTGAAGCAATCGGTGGAGGAGGAGGAGAGGGAAGGAGAGGACGGCAGCCGTCGCCCCGCCGTACACCGCTCTCCACGGGCGCTACTAGAGTCCTTTATTGAGAAGCACGCTGAGCACCAGTCCGGGAAAGGAAAACCGCAGAGGAGAGGAGAGGGAGACAGTTCGGAGGATAACGTGGAGGACCACAGGGGGGCGGTGGAGTCCGCTAAGGCCGCCCTTCAGTCTACCAACCACCTTTTCCGGAGTGACTAAACCCACACACACACACACACTCGAAAGGGAAAAAAAAAGTGTACAATTCTGTTTTTATATGAGTTTTCTTTTTGTTCTGTTGTAGCTGTTTTTTCCCGCATTTCGAAAGTTAAAGTAGTTAGCCACCACCATTTCACCTACACCCTTCTCGTGATTTTTTAAAATTATTATTTATTTGCGTAAAGTAAACCACTCATATTGAAGCATATCTATATATAAATAAATATATAGACACAAGTAAAATTAATTTACACTCATAGCGAACATGGCATCGGAGTTTATTAATATTCATCCGCCTGAATTAAAGGGACTAAAAATTCGTTCTTTGAGCGATGCACGACTGACCGAGAAAATTCGGGTTATCGATCGCGCCTGTTTAGCGGTGAAGTACCAGGATGAGTATTATAATATGTATGTCCGCGAGGGTCTGCATCAGTATAATCTACTCGCCTACTATTATGATCTTCTCGTAGGAAGTTTAACGTGTCGCCTAGAGAGGGCAAAGGAAGACGAGGGGGTGTACGTGCTGTACGTCATGACCATCTGCGTACTGGAGCCGTATCGCCACCTGAAAATAGGATCCCACATGCTGGTGCGAATCCTGGAGAACGTGTTGAAGGAGAGACGATTTCAAATCAGCGCCGTCACACTACACATGCAGGTGGGGTCACCGGTTATAAAATTCTACGAGAAGTTTGGATTTACGGTCGAGGAAGAAGTCAAGGACTACTACAACGAGCTGTTGGAAGAGCGAGATGCTCTACTACTCAAGAAGTCGGTCCCACTCATACCGGAAAACAACAAAAATAAAAAGAAAAAATAATGGTTCCACTTCATTTAATTCATTCAAAGAATGGGAGATTACCACATAAGTGTTAATTTCCTTAAAATAATAACACACGACCAAGTACGTGAGAAAGGCCTCTCCAAATACTAAAAAAAAAAAATTATCTCTCTTCTGACTCTTAACTAGTCACACGAAAAAATAAAAAACACACTCTCTCTCTCTCTCTTTTATATATATTTCTCTACAGTTATAACAAAAGGAAAAGAAAGAAAAAAAAACAGAACTATTATATTCTTATACATATACCTATGTACCGCCCGACAGGATTAGACCGTGACTCCTACATTAGCGGTGTGAGGCCCACCGGTGCCTATGGCGCCCCTCACGACGTACAGAAAAGGCGCGACAACCTACCGGACAATGTGTTCAACTACATCGCCTCCGGAGTACAGCGGGAGGACCGGCTGAGACAGCAGGAGGAGGACAGACGGGCTCGTATTCGGCTGGATTTAGCGAACGGCAAAGGAGGAAAGAAAATGGTGAATAAAGGGGGATCTAACGTCGCCGATGCCGCGGACCACCTCGCGGAGATTGCGGATATTCAGGACCGGCATGACGCCTTGGTGACTCTTTATAGCGAAGAAGCGGCTCTGTGGGAGGAACTACTAGCCCAACGAGGACTGGCTACGAAGCGATAGACGCCAGGTGAAAATTTCATTCCTTTCTATCTATCTATCTATATATATACATATATATATGCATGTATTATTTTATTTATTGTATTTATTTATTTTCTCTACTGTATATACATACATTACTTCTATCAGAAGTCAACTTTTCTTTTTCTTTTTTTTCTTTTTTTCGCAGTTGGACACCACCACCGGTTGGGAATCAACTTGTTGAGTTTGATACTTTATTATCTCTTTTTTTTTTTTTCCTCCTCCATTGTAGTGAAACCATCCTATAGGAATGTCGATCAACCCTGGTCATTACTCTGGGGAGGCGCTCAAGGGACTGGGGCTCCTCCCCGCTCAGATTGCCCTCTCCCGTCAACCCCGACTGCGACCACACGTGAAGAATTTGAAGGGTTTGGTGTATCCCCTTCCCTTTTATGCCATGTGGAGAGGCAACCACGACCGCTACACCTATAATAAGGCGACCCCTTCCACCTGGGGGGAGGGAGAGACGGGGAAGATGTATCACCAGCACTACGCGCATGCCAAGTGCCCTACCGACTATGGTCGTGCGGGCAGAGAGTTTGAGTATCTCTCGGTGAAGCGAGGGAAACTGCAGATGAAACCGCTCCCAAAGGTGCAGTACGTGCTCCCCGACTCGAAGCCCAAGTGGCTCTTCAAGTCGTGGCACAACCCACTGTCGTCGGCCTCCATGTGGGAGAGAGAAGTGCAATACCCAGAGCACATTCCCGACCACCTCGGTGCGAAGCGCCCTTTAGCCGTCATTGCCCCTAGAACCCTCCACAAGCATTTATTCATGATGCATATGGACCGCATTAACATCACCGTTTCCCCTTTTGTGTTTGGTTTTGGGAGCAACTTGCAAAAAGCGGCGTTAGATTTTTACCGAAGAGCCCTCAGTGCCCGCTCTCCGTTCCCCAACGATAAGGTGTTTCTTTACTATTCCATTGATCAGATATCGCCCAAAGTGGAGGTGGTGTGGTTGGATGGTAACACCTATGTCCCTCCTCTGATTGAGGGCGTCAACGCACAGGATATTATACAGATGGTGATGGAACAGGCCTGGTTGGCGGCGGACCGTATGAGCGCAGAGGGTAGAGCGCTTAACCCTATAGCTATTGACGATTATAAATGGGAGCAGGTGATCGCTTTCAAGGCGAAGCGTGTCAAGGACGCGAAGGGAGGAAAGAAAAAATAGTAGTTAGTTCTATTTACACATAATTTTACCACAATTCAATTTTATTATAAAACAAACAAACAAACAAGAGAATAATTGGAAGAATATATATATATATATATATATATGTTTTTGATTCTCTTGTACAACATTATCAACCACCCATACTTCTTTTTCTCCAAATCCTTCTGTTTTCAAAAAAAAAAAAAGCAGTTATATAAAAGTAAACACTTACATACACACTCCTATAATATGGATGCCGTAACTATCAAAACGATGTTCGACCAACACAATCCTGAGGTGGTTGGCGTCTTTCAGAAGCACATGCCAGAGCTGGGGCTGCGAGAGCTGGACGAGTGTGTGCTGGAGTATTTAATTAGAATGTTGGAAGGTCAAACCGACCCTGAATCCTATTTACCAGAGGACGTCATTGAGGAGACGCTGGAGCGCTTCCTGAGTGAATTTGGCGTCATTAAGGACAAAGAGGACCGTACTCGATCGATCAAGCTGATCAACGACGAGATGGAAAAGGAGGGGATCGCGAAGAAACCAAAAGAAGAGTCTAGCCGTCTGGCGAACGCCGTTAGCATCAGCCGACACTACGATGAGAGCATTAAGCGAGCGGCGGGCATCAAGAACGTCGGAAAGGTCACGACCGCCAACACGAACGAGGATTGGTCCTGGGAGTCGAGGCGCAATACGGCCAAGGATGTACGCAAGAAGAGAAAGGATGAGGAGAAGAAGGCGATGATGGCGGAGGAGTACGAAGAGTTCCTCAAGAAGCGTGGTATTGCGAACGCCTCTGCCGTCACCAAGCTCCACCACAAGGGAGAAGGAACCAACTACAGCACGGATATACACTGCGAGAATATTCACATTCATATGGGGAAACAAGAACTGCTGGATAATACCGATCTCATTCTCTTCACCGGTCACAAATATGGTCTGGTCGGTCGCAACGGTACGGGTAAGACGACTCTGCTGAGAGCGCTGTCGGAGAGGGAGCTGGAGGGGGTCAGTCCTTTCATGCAGATTCTACACGTGGAGCAGGAGATCGTAGCGGGGACTGAGACACCGCTGCAGGTGCTGCTGTCCACCGACGTCGAGCGAGAGCAACTTTTGAAGGAGGAGCAGGAGTTGCTAAAGAGCTCCGACGACGACGCCAGCGATCGGTTGAATGAGGTGTACGCTCGGTTAGACGCGATTGACGCCCACAGCGCCGAGGCCCGCGCCGCCACCATCCTTCACGGTCTTAGTTTTACCCGAGAAATGATGACCAACCCCACCAAGTCCCTCTCTGGTGGTTGGAGAATGCGAGTGGCGCTCGCTCGAGCCCTCTTTGTCGAGCCGGACATTCTACTGCTCGATGAGCCTACCAACCATCTCGATCTCTTCGCCGTATTGTGGCTTGAAAACTTTCTGAAGGAGTGGAAAAAGACGTTGGTGGTGGTATCCCACTCTCGTAACTTTCTCAATAATGTGTGTGAGGAGATTATTCACCTCACCGGTAGCAAATTACACTACTACACTGGTAATTATGACCAGTTCGAGACAACACGTATTGAACAGATGCGACAGCAGCAGAAGCAGCACGACGCACAGGAGAAGCAACGCGCCCACATTCAGTCCTTCATTGATAAGTTCAGGTACAGTGCGAACCGGGCCAAGATGGCTCAGTCCCGTATCAAGGCACTCGAGAGAATGGAGTTAGTCGCTGAGGTCATAAAGGATCCCACGTTTGCCTTTAACTTCCCCGACCCCGAGCCCATCTCTGGCTCCTTTCTGCAGATGATCGACTGTGAGTTTGGGTACAAGCCTGGCGTGTCCATCTTTAAGGACGTCAACTTTGGTCTGGATGACAACTCTAGGGTGGTGCTGGTGGGCGCGAACGGCGCTGGTAAGTCTACCTTCATGAATGTGTGCCTTGGTAAATTGGAGGCCCGTGCCGGAAACGTCGTCCGCAATAAAAAAATTCGTGTCGCCCACTTTGCCCAGCACCACGTCGAGACTTTAGTCCCTCAGCTGTCGTCGGTGGAGTTCATGCGGTCCAAATTCCCTCACGTCGAGGAACAGACGATAAGAGCGCACTTAGGCAGCATGGGTCTCTCCGCGGACCGTGCGCTACAGCCCATCTACACGCTATCCGGGGGGCAAAAGTCTCGCCTGGTGCTCGCCTGGATCACCTATATTAAACCCCACCTGCTGCTCCTCGATGAGCCTACCAACCACTTAGATATCGACACCGTGAATGCGTTGATTGATGCGTTGCTCAACTACAAGGGTGGTTTGATGGTGATCTCCCACGACGAGTACTTTATTACGTCCCTCTGTGATGATATTTATGTCTGCGAGGACCAGAAGGTGACGCGGTTTGACGGAGACTTCCAGGAGTACCGAACGATGATCTCCAAGTCCATGAAATAAAGTGGCGGTTCCCCCCTTTTCACCCTTCTTTATTTTAATTTATTTACTTTCTATAACATTAAACATCGATAAATCTTTTGTGACGATATGTTCGTTTTTGTTACTTTTTCTTTTTTTTGTCTTGTTTGGTTGGTTACTATTATTATTTTCTACGCTTTACACACACTCATCCTATTAACGCTACCTCCTTTTATTTATTTATGTTTACTATTATTATTTTAATTATTTTGTTTAGTGGAAAAAAAAAAAAAGAATCGTGATAAAAATGACGGATGTGAAGGAAACCTCCTTAGAGTCCAAGTTAGAAGAACTGCTCAGTGCGCTGCACCGCAACGGTCAAGATCACTGGGTGGGTAAGCCAGACCAGCCGCCGCTGCAGGAACTCACCTCCACCTCTACCACCGTCCATGATGCCTCCTGTAGCACCACTACGTTGACCGACGGTAAAACGATAGAGATCACCACTACTATAGGAGGGGACTTGGAATCGCTACTCTCCGAGTATATGGTCAACTTAAAGATGCTGAGGACCCTTGATGAGAAGGAAAAGGAGGAAGGAGAGGGCAGGGGAGAAACTGTACCCGTGAAGGCAGAGTCGGCACTACTTCCTGATGCGAATAAAGAAGGAGGAGGAGAAAAGACAATGAGTCAACTCTTGGAGGAACTCGATAACCTTCCACCGCTTCAGTAATACTCCGTGTACTCCATGGAATTGTATACTATTATTATTATTATTAATATTCAGTTTTATTTTTTGTTGAATGCTCATTTTTTTATTATTATTATTACTATTATTAATAGACGTTTCAATCCACCGAACTTTTTTTTTATTTATTCCGTTTTTGTTTTGGGACAAAAGCACAGAAAAACGATTAAAAAACAAAACACAAAAAAATAGAAATGATCCAACGAAATTTATTAGACTTTGTTAAAAAAAAACCGTTGCCAACCCCTCCTCCTCCCGCTGCGGAAGGTAAATTAGTGAATGTTACGCACTCCCCTATGAGTGAGGGTGGACTCTCCGCCCAACGGCCCACTATAACAGACGACTCGGAGAAGGACTCACCCCGCTGCGTGGAGGAGCGGGACTCCGTCTCTTGTACACCCTCCTCCGAGGACCTTGAGTTGGGGGAACTGTTATTCAGAGATGGAAAGGAGGATGCGGACCACCACAGTGAGACATCCTCCACGAACAGCTTCCTAGACCGCTCTCGCAGCGCTTCCTTCGCTAGATTGATTGCCGCTCGGTACAGCAACACGGAGGGACACCCCCACTCCTCTAAGCGAAGTCGGTCCGTCAGCCACGACGCTGTGATAGCAGCCGTGACGGCGAGAAAAAATGGGGAGGGAACCGCACAAAAGAAGAAGCAACTTCAGACTTTCCTAGACTTTGGGCAATCTAGCTCGATTGGTAAATCGTGCCCCGCGTGTGGTATGCTCTACAATGATGTAGAGGAAGACACGAAGCTGCACCGACGCTTCTGTGCTGCTGCCAGACAGCAAGAGGGGAAGACGAAGGAGGAGGAGAACAAGTCGCTGTCGGGGAGGGATCTCTATCGATACTGTGCGGCTGTATTTACAGACCCACCCCGTCTGAAGCGGCAGACTGCGGCAGCGAAGGCACACGCCCACTACCCGCATCCCTCCCTCCCAGGAGTCGTGGGCTACTTGCTAGAGTGCGGAGGTCAAGGAGTGACATCCAAGTCGACGGTGGAGAGTCTTCTCCGCGGATTGGGTTTCTTCAACGCGTTGCTGAGTGTGGCGGAGTATCGGGTAGTGCTGGTGGTGCACGAGCCATCGCACACCGTGTTGGCGGCTGTCGCCGGTCGGCCCTCCACCCGGGAGCAAGACCCAGAGGTTGTACGGACAGGGGCAAACGCCTACTACCATCGACAAGTCTTTACGCTGTGTGACGTGGATTACCTGTGGGTAGTCCCACTGACGGCCGTGCAGACCGCCACCGCCCCTCTCCATACGAACGACCGTCGATCCTTCTTTCACCCGACGGAGGCGATTCGGAGCCGAGTGGCGGCACAGCAACAGGCAGCCCAAGCGCAGGTTCAGTCAGGGGTACAGTACGCGTTGGAGATTCTCTGCGCCCACCTCCTCTACGGTCAGTGCCTCTCCCCTACGTTACACCTCTCCTACGCACAGAGCCTCTTTGCAGGGGAGAGCGAGGCGGGGGGTTGGGCCGGCGCGTCACTGCGGAGACTGCTGAGCGGTGTGCTACAGGACGGGAAGAGAGGGGAGGTGACTTTCTACGAACATGAGGAGAGAGAGAACGACTCCGACGACGGAATGGACAACCTCTCTGTTGTTTCGTACGAGTAGGAGCGGCGGTGTACTCACACACACACACACATACATTCATACATACATACACATAGAAGCTATGGATTACGAACTGTTACTGAGATACAGGTGTAAGCTACCTGCGTGCTATTCTGTAATACGTACAATACATATATATATATATATATATATATACTCATACATTAAATTTTATAAACTCGAAAAGGATGAAAAAAAAAATGAGAAACAAAAAAACTTATTTTTCTCTTTACTTTTTTTGTGTTTATTTCTGTACACTTAATAGAAAGTCTAAAATAAATAAAAAAAGGCACCTTTGTTTTATTTACTGTTGAAAGAAAATATTCAAGAAGGTGGTAAAACTGTTTACTAGTCACAATATCATTTTTTTTTCTTTTGCTTACTATTATTATTATTATTATTAATATTTCACTTCATTCTTGATTAAGCAATCTCTATTGAACACTGTATTTATTTGTCCCTTTCCCTCGAACTAAAAAAAAAAAAAAAAACAGTAAAAAATATAAATAAAAAATTAAAATAAAAAACCATGTACCAGGCACCTCCAATGATGAGCCCACACAACGACCGTTGTATGTTTTTCTCCAGGATGGGGGCGTGCCGTCACGGAGATAACTGTGTCAAGGTGCACATGCGTCCCACCACCTCCCCTACGGTGCTCTGCCCCATGCTGTACCCTAATCCACTCGCCATAGAGTACATTAAAGACACGGTTTGGGATTTCGAATACGATAAAAAATACCTCAAGAAACACTTTGAGCGGTTTTATAAAGAAGTGTGGCGGACGTTTATGGAATTTGGAAGGATCGCGGAGCTGCGAGTGGTGAGCAATCTCGGGGAGCATTTGCTGGGTAACGTGTACATTCGCTTCGAGGACCCTGCTGGCCCGGAGGTGGCAGCCCGTATTGTCTCGGAGCTGTGCAAGAAAAAGCTAAGAGACGTCATTCTTCTCCCAGAGCTCTCCCCGGTGACCAACTTTGCCGAGGCGTGCTGCAAGGAAGACCTCGAAGGCGCCTGCAACCGCGGCTCCCAGTGCAACTATCTACACATCATGAAGGTGTCCCGTAAACTGCTAGAGAAACTGACCAAGGAACAGGACAAGTACTGGAAGGATAAGGAGAAAAAGTCTCGCAAGAGGGAGCGGAGCACTTCGCGGGGTCGATCGGGGGAGACGTGTCATATTTGTGGTAAGACGGGTCACTTTTCTCGCGAGTGTCCGATGAAATAAATAAATAAATAGTGATAATAATACCCACACATTAAACTTCAACCTAATAATGGATAGCATTATTGACTTCTTAAAAAAAAAAAAAATAGAAAAGAAAAGAAAATAAAATAAAATAAAATAAAAAAAGAGCGTCTATTAGGACGAACACAGAAACTTAATAAGAAAAACAAAAACTGACCTTTCCTAAAACAAACGAAATAAAAAAAAAATATATATAAAAAAAGAAATAATGACTTAATAATAAAACAAAAATAAAATAAAATTAATAAATGAATTTCAACTCTTTAGCCATTTTGTATAGTTTAACTAACCAATTTTTTATTTATTTACCTTTTTTGTTGTTGTTGTTGTTGTTGTTGTATTTGGAGTACAACGAACTGTTGGTCCAATATCTATCTACTACTTAACACTACACGCTGTGCCTTCCCCCTTTTAAGGGTTGTCTACAGTATCACCACAACAACAACATTACTATTACTACTATTGGTATTATTATTATTATGATATCATTACTAATATTACCTTCTCCTCATTATTATTTTATTTATTGGCATGCAAAGTATTTAAAAAAAAAAAAGCGTAAACTTTTCCTTTTCATGTTACGTCGTTCAATTCCCTTTGCCTTTGCAGCTTACAGAACTCCCCCCATCGCGAATGAGCGCATGGACAACTTTGAGCCTGGGTCGGAGTCCGCTAAAGGGACCCTCGAGGCCTGCAAGCGCGGTCGAGGAGTGAATAAGGAGTGCCCCATCATTATTGGCGGCAAGCGACACACCACCGATAAACGCTTCACGCGCACGATGCCGACGGACCACAATGTTACCATCGCCACCTCCTACCACGCCAACGATGCGCTGGCGAAGCAAGCCGTCGATACGGCGGTGGAGGCGGGTAAGACGTGGTCCCGTATGCCCTTCCGCGAGCGCTCCGCCATCTTCTTGAAAGCCGCGCACCTGCTCTCTACCAAGTACCGCAACGAGATGCGCGCGGCGACGATGCTCGGTCAAGGCAAGAACCCTTGGCAGGCGGAGATCGACTGTGTCGCGGAGGCCTGCGACTTCCTTCGCTGGAATGTGCACTTCGCGGAGCAGCTCTACGAACAGCAGCCCCTCTCCGTTCCCAACTCTGGTATCTGGAACACTACGGAGTACCGTCCGCTGGAGGGGTTCGTGACGGCTATTACCCCTTTTAACTTCACCGCCATCGCCGCCAACCTCGCCGCCACGCCCGCGCTGATGGGCAACACGGTGGTCTGGAAGCCCTCCGACACCGCCATCCTCTCCAACTATCTGATGATGGAAATCTTCGAGGAGGCGGGACTGCCCAACGGCGTCATTAACTTCCTCCCTTGTGGGGCGGCGGAAATGGACAAGTCGGTGAATGCCGACCCCAGGCTCGCCGCCTTCGTCTTCACAGGATCTACTAAAGTGTTCCTTGAGATCAACAAGAGCATCTACGGCCGTCTCGAGACCTACCGCAACTTCCCCCGCATCTCTGGTGAGACGGGAGGAAAGGACTTTCATATTATCCACCCCTCCGCGGACCTCAAGTACGCCGCCGCCGGCACCATCCGCGCGGCTTTTGAATTCCAAGGACAAAAGTGCAGCGCGTGCTCTCGCGCTTACGTCCCTAAGAGTGTATGGGGAGAGTTCCGCGAACACTTGCTGAAGGCCCACGGTCAAATAAAGATGGGACAGCCCGATGACTTCCAGAACTTTATGTGCGCCGTGATCGACAAGACTTCTTTTGAAAAGAACAAAAAGTACATTGACATTGCGAAGGGGGACACTGCCAACTACACTATAGTCGCGGGCGGCAAGTGCGACGACAGTCAAGGCAACTTTATTGAGCCCACCATCATTGAAACGAAGGATCCGAAGGGCAAGTTGATGACCGAGGAGATCTTCGGCCCCGTCGTCACCGTCTACGTCTACGACGACAGCAAGCCTGAGTTCTGGAAGGAGGTGTGTGAGCTCGCGGATACCTCTACCAAGTATGGCCTCACTGGCGCCATCTTCAGCCGCGATCGCCAGCCCATTATAGAGGCCAACGACTACCTCCGCTACGCCGCCGGTAACTACTATATCAACGATAAGTGCACCGGTGCCGTGGTGGGCCAGCAGCCGTTCGGTGGAGCGCGCCACAGCGGTTCCAACGACAAGCCTGGCGCCCAGCAGTTCGTCACCCGCTTTGTCTCTGCCCGCTCTATTAAAGAAACCTTCGACGTCTCCCCTACCATCTCTTATCCACACCAATTGCCGGATAACTACATCATTTAAAAGAAAAGAAAAAAGAGCACGAAAAAGGGAAGAAAAAAAGTGATGTGTTTATTCGAAAGGGCTAAAAAAAGATGGAAATTTTTAAACATGTCTCCACATCTTTTTTTTTTCTATGAGTAAAAAGACTAAGCAAATGAAAAGCAAAAAAAAAAAAAAGACACTCTAAAACGAAATTTTTCTTATTAATTTTATCTCAATTTATAAAATTCAATTGTATTCTTCTTTTTTTTTTTTTTACTTTTCTTTTTACAATTCGAAAACAAAATGAATTATTATAAAAAAAAAACAGTCGAGATAAAATGTAAAAAATGTGTTGGTGAAGAATTGTGCTTTCTTTCTTTTTTTTTTAGTTTCCTTTCTTTTATAATTAAATAAATGAAAGAAAAGGAAAAAAAAAAAAATAGAGCCCGCTCTCTCGTTCACGACAGTCTGGACGTTTATGCTGTCACTCTTTTTATGCTATTCCAGCTGTTGTTGTTCGCGCTTTGTTCAACCAACAAGACACATTTATTATTTTCGATCACAATATGGTACTACTCCCTTTTTTTTTAACATGGTTAAATCGTTTTGCTTGCTGTTGTTGATTTTATCGGTGTTTTGCTCCACGTTGTGAAAAAGAAGAGAAAAAAGAAGAATTCTTTTCTACCTCTCTCTCTCTCTCTCTCTTTTTCTCTTTTTTTTTTCTTTTTATTTTATTTTTAAACTTTTGGTATATAAAAAAGGGAATGAGGAACAACACGCCGATCATATTTGAAGTGCCGCCCGCCTTCAGGGTGGAGTCGATTGTTGGTCAAGGGGCATACGGTGCCGTGTGTAAAGCGGAGTTCTGCGGGGACCTCGTAGCTCTGAAAAAAATTCCCCACTACTCCAAAAGCGAAGACGCCGCCCGACGAGTACTTCGGGAAGTGGAAATACTGCAAAAGTTACAATTCTGCGAGCAAGTCGTCGGGTGTAGACTCTTCTTTAGGCCAGTGACGGGAGAGAAGGACGTGTACGTCGCGATGGACTACATCCCCTCTGACCTCTCCTCGGTGATCAAAAACACGGCCATTCCCCTTGATGAAAATATTATTCGCTACGTCACCTGCCAACTGTTCTTGGCCATTCGGGCCCTCCACAAGTGCCAAGTCCTTCATCGTGATGTGAGTACACGGAATATACTAGTGCAGAGTAACTCTCAGGTGTTTCTCTGTGACTTTGGACTGAGTCGGTTCTTTGACCCAGACGAACAACTTTCCTTTGGCGTCGTCACACAGTGGTACCGTGCGCCTGAAATCATCCTCGACGCCGAGTATAGCTATCCTAGCGATGTATGGAGTGTAGGGGTGATACTAGGAGAGCTGCTTCTCCGCCGGCACCTCTTCCCCGGCAAGTCCAACGACTCTGCCAATCAACTGAACCTCATCTTTCACCTCGTCGGTACTCCACCTCGTGAAGTATTCGAAAGCGGCCAGTCGTTTGAGCGGGCGAGTGTGAACGCCAAGAACTACGCCACCGCCTACATCGAGAGACGGCCTTGCAGCTCCATGCTCCGTAAGCTGCTCTGTAGCTCGCCCATTCTCCCAAGAGAGGCGGCGATGGACGGGGGGGAGGGAGAGGTGCCTTTATCCGTGCAACTATCGGAACAGCTGCTGCAGTTCGACCCCGTCAAACGACCCAGTGCCGACGAAGCTCTCCAACACCCTTGGTTCGATCCTTGTAGAGAGTTTATTGAAGAAATGGTGGTGTTGCAAGATAAGGAGCCGATCCCCACCTTCACCAACATCACAGGTCTGTCGTTGGACAGGTTGGTGGATATTATAGAAACAGCTGTCCCTGTTTTTTCGGAGGACTTGTTAGTAGAAGAGGAGCCTACCGCCTAGTGCGAGGTAAAACAACCACCATCCGTGTATAACTTTTAACGGAATCACTAAACGCTATGTTTTATTCTTTCCTTTTTTTTTTGTTACGAGAAACCAAAAGGACATCCACTGTCTTGCACCGAAAAAAAAAAAGTGAAACGCCTCATTTTATTTATTCTATCCTTCTCCTATTTTTATTATTTCGTTGGTGTCGTGTTCACCTGATTTCAGTTAGCTTTTAGCTTACGTCGTTATTTTAGTAATTTAATCCTACTTGGGATTTCTAAAAAAAAAAATATACACTTTAAGCAAAAAAAAAAAAAAGGAAAAGGAAAAATTAAAAGGGAAAAAGTTCCACTACATCACAAGGCAAGGCAGTAGAGAACCGTTATGAGTGAAGATTTCATTCAGCTCACTTTGGTATTAAACTCTTATGAAGTCAGTGTGTCGGAGTACTTGGAGGGTGAGGTGAGGCTGCATCTCCAGACTGATTTAGTGTTCCACTCCATACGGCTCATCCTCAGCGGGAAGGAGGATGTATCGTACGAGACCGGCACCAAGCTAGTACAACGAACCAATTACTTACTGAAAAGTTTCCACACGTTTGTGGGGTCTTTAAAAGGGGTCGACGAGGCGGAGAAAGAGGTCATCGAATACGAAAAAGGGTACTACACTTTTCCTTTTAGAGTAAAGTTGGATCCGGTGCTCCCACCGTCCTGTGTGGCGATCACAGACGAGTCGTGTGTCTGTATTCGATACCGCGCGAGGGCGGAGGTGGAACTACTAGGAGAGGAGAAAATCACGGATACACTTTACTTTCGATTACGCTCTGCACTGAACGCAGAGCTGAACAGCCCCTCCAGTCGCGGTCAGATTGTAAAACTCGGAGGGAAGCCGTTCAAGCACTCTGCACTGGGCTGCTACTGCTGTGCGGAGGAAGGTGAACTGTCCGTGAACCTCAGCGTCGTACCGGGGGTCTGGAACCTGTATAAAACTGTAGAAGATTGTTTGAAAGGGGCCGTAAACCAACGGCCTCTGGTGGTGGTGATGAGAGTGAAAAATATGACAAAAATCACGATAAAAGACTTTCGTGTGGTCATCAAGAACATTATCTGTGTCCCCCTGGATAATGTGCACCGTAGTGTGAAGGTAATAGAGGTGGGGAGGGGGTATGTAGACGACTGCCCTGTAGAACCAGGAACGACAGGAGAGATAGTAATAGAGTCAGAGTTAAACATCAGGGGCTATTCGATAGACAAGTCGCATTACACAATGCCTCTCCCTACTTTCCGCACCACCGCCTTACTGTCCTTTTATGTGGTGGAGGTGAAGTTTCCTGGTGTTAACGTGGAAGGTAATTTTACGGCTTTATTTCCGGTAGAACTGACTGAAATGATCTGCGACAACGACACCGCGTTACCGGGCTCTCGTCTCTTTGCGAGTCCATTGTTTGTCAATGAACGATACATTGGAGTACCCCGTCGGGTCCGAATCCCTGACGAAGAAAAAGTATTCCCCACCGAGCGACAGCCCTATCTGCCGCGCACCACTGGCGCCCTTCCCACACACCGTTATCTGGAGGACTCGGAGGACGACAACCTCGCCACCTCCATCCGCACCAACACCCACGAGCCATTTAGCGATAGTAGAAGCGAGGTGGTGACGGCGACCGTCGTAAACAGCCGGCCGGACGAAGTAATTGAAGGCTATATTGAACGTGTTCTCACGAATGGCGGACAGTGGTGAGTAGGGAATGTAATATATACGTAAATGGTTCCCTTCTCTCTCTCTCTATTTTTAATTTTTTCCCGCGTGTGTGTAGTAATACTTTTTCCCAAAAAAAGAAATATAGTTGACTATTTGGTGTAAAGGATTTTCTCCCACCTGCTCAGTCCACTGCTGAAACAAATATACTAATTATATATATATATATATTCGTATGTTGCTTTTTACTTTTATTTATTTTCTCCTTTGTTCCTTCTTCTTTTTTCTTTGGGGAACGAAAATATATATAAATATAAATAAATATACCTCTTTTTTTTATTATTATTTGTAAAATAGTCCACTCGCTGTATTTCTCTCGCTCCATAATATATTACGTCAGCGGCCCTACACCCTTTAACTGTAATAAAAATAACTTTTGTGTTAATTGCACACGCCCGCTGTTGCTATAGCGTGGCTTTGTTTGTAAGAAAGAAAGAAAGAAGAAAAAAAAGGTACAACACTTCTCTATTGCTTCTTTTTTCTGCCTCTGTTTTGGAAAGATTAGTGTAGGATGTTAAAACTTAGTCATGGGCTGCTGGACAAGTCCATGTTCGCGGCCAAGCGTCGTGTGATTGTGCCCATTCAGCCGACCCCTAACTTTCCCGCTCACGTCATCAAAGCCGCTTTCACCACCGATCCGTTGAAGGAGAAACAAAAGGCTAGGTTCTCCTCAGGGGGGGAGGCGATGCGGGAGGTGCAGGACATACCAAAACGGTTAGAAGGCGAGCGGTCAAGGGCAGAGCTGGCCGCACAAGGGGACGAGGACTTCGCGGCTCTGGTGGAGTTCATTCAAGGCGCCTCCTACGATCAAATGATATCCGGCCGTCGCTTCAAAAAAATATACGACAAACTCTCTGAAAACGATGACATGTTCGTCTGGCTGTGTCACACAGCGATGGCGGTGTTGAACCCCGGGGACATGCGGTCTCGGTTAGTCTACAACCATCTGAAGGCGCTGGCGGAGGCGGTCGCGAGTGGAGAGATGACGCAGCGGACTGCCTTCCGCTTTTACGAGTCCGCGATTCGCAGCCCTGCCTATCGTGAGATCGCAGCCCGGCAGCTGGAGAGTGGCGCGGCGACGCGTCTGGCGGGTATTAGTGCGGCGGCAGATGTGATGCGGCAGATGGGTCTCACCCGCCGTCCCATGTCTTCTTACTTCGAGCTCTATCAACGTATTGTGGAGCGCAGTGAGGCCATGACGCCATGGGGGTTCCCTCCCCTCTTCCAGTTCGAGGAGCGACTGTCACTCGAGCCGCGACTCCGCTTCTTCTCGAGAGAGTCTCAGCAAAAGTTGGAGCGCCGTCGGAAGGGCACACTTTTCTCGCCTCATACCATTCTTCAAGGTCGTCGCATTTTCTGGATTCCCCCCACATGGAACCGTGCAGGACGGTTTATTGGCCCTCACGTCAACCTTTATCCAGGGCTTACACCAGATTAGTAAACCACAGAGGGGGGGAAACGCTTGATCACACTTTTTATTATGATTATTACTTTTTCGACCTTTTTTCATTAGTTAGGATACGTATATATCTAATCCTTTTTGCCTTGTTTTTTTTTTTTTTGTTTGGTTCTTGAACGACACCCTCTTGAAGGAAAGAATACATATTGTTAGGATCTTAACTTACTCTTTCTCCCTCTCTGTCTCTTTCTTTTTATTATTATCATTTCGCTTGTGTGAGCGGCTCGAAATAGTCAGCTTTTCCTTTTGTCTGTTTGTTTGTTTCATTTATCGGTATTTATTACTACAGGGATACTACACCTATATACATTCTAAAAACAAAAAAGTTAAATAAAAAAATAAAGTTACCTTCTCTTTTCTTTCATCCCCTTCCATCATGGGCAGCTGTGTTACTACTCTGATGGATTCAAAGAATCGCAGGAACGAGGTAGAGTTCCCTGCCTACGTGGACTACAATTCTTATGGCAAGCAGTCCACCCCCGTAGCTGGAACAGAGAGCGCGGACCGTTCGTGTATATACCGTATGAGCAAAACGACCGATGAGGAGTTCAAACGGGTATCGAAGGAGTGGTACAACGAAGGTTCTTGTCTGCACATTGTGGAGAAATTCTGTAAAGAGAGGGGCAAAAAGACGTGTCTTACGTATCGTACACTCATCCACATTGAGAAAACCACAGTCACCGACAAGAGTGGTAAAGAAAAGGTGTTTGACACGTACGTCTTTGACACCAAAAGGCAGACGATGAGTTACGATCTATTCTGGCGGAATATTATTCACTTTGGGAGAGGGATGCGGGAGGTCGGGGTACAGCGAGGACACCGAGTCGCCATCTTTGAGGAGACCCGCTGGGAGTGGCTCAACACCCTTTACAGTTGCTGGTCGCAAGGGTTCGTAGTGTGTACCGTGTACGCCAACCTCGGCGAGGATGCTTTAGAGTTTGCGCTCCAGGAAACGGAGTGCGATGTTATCATTTGCAATGGTAGTAATGTTCACAAACTAGTAAAAATGTTTGCGCGTTTTCCAAGTAAAGCGCCCAAAATTATTTACCTCGACATCCTCCCCGCGAACGTCGACTCTGGCGAGTGTGAGCTGCTGAGGTGGGGGGACGTCATGAAGCGCGGACAGGAGAGCAAGATGGACTACAAGGTCCCTGACGGCAGTATGAAGGACGAGCACGCCCTCATCATGTACACGAGCGGTACCACTGGTAACCCGAAAGGGGTCATCCACACCCACGGCACCCTGCACGCCGGTATTCAGACCATCAGCCAGAGAGTGCAAGAGCTGCTAGGGCCGATGGTAGACCCCGAGACCTACTGCTCCTACCTCCCTATGGCCCACATTATGGAGATGGCGGTGGTGTCGGTTCTGATGCAGCGTGGGGTAGTGATTGGCTACGGTAGTCCTCGTACGCTCACCGATCAGTTCGCAAAGCCTCACGGCGACCTCAGCGAATACCGCCCCAACCTCCTCGTCGCTGTCCCCCGCGTGTTCGACTCGATGAAGCGGGCGGTGGAGCAAAACCTACCCAAGGCAGGGACCCTCAAGCGCTCCGTCTTTGACAACGCCTACCAATCTCGTCTCAAGGCTCTCAAGGAGGGAAGAGACACGCCCTACTATAACGAAAAGGTGTTTGCAATTCCTAGGGCGGTGATGGGAGGAAAAGTATACGCCATGCTGTCTGGCGGGGGACCTCTCTCTCAAGGGACCCAGGAGTTTATCAATGTTGTGTTTGGCATGGTGATACAGGGCTGGGGACTGACGGAGACGGTGTGCTGTGGTGCTATTCAACGCACGGGTAACTTACAGTACGACAGTGTTGGACAGATACTCAAGACGGTAGAGCTTCAGCTGCGTGACACCGAGGAGTACAAGCACACCGATAAACCGGAGCCCAGAGGCGAGATTTGCCTCCGAGGGCCGTTCCTGTTTAAGGGGTACTTCAAGCAAGATGCACTGACCAAAGAGGCGCTGGATGACGAGGGTTGGTTTCACACCGGAGATGTGGGAGCCATCGCGAGCAATGGAGCGGTTTCCTTGGTAGGTCGTGTCAAGGCGCTGGCCAAGAACGCGAACGGTGAGTACTTGGCGTTGGAAACCCTCGAGAGCATCTACGGCACCAATGAGATGGCAATGCCGAATTGCGTCTGTGTTCTTGTCAATCCTCATCGTAGTTATATCGCCATGTTGGTCCTTACCACCGAAAAATTAGTGGACGACTTTAAGCGTAAATATAAACTCTCCGGACCATCCTTTCCCGATATACTGGAGGACGCCAACTTCAAAAAGAAAGTCTTGCAAAGTTTCCAACAAACAGCGAAGGACGCGGGGAGAAAATCATTCGAGGTAGTCAAATCTATTAAGCTACTCCCGGACGAGTGGACTACAGAAAACGGCATGCTCACAGCGGCAATGAAACTGCGACGGTCGCAAATCGACAAAAAGTATGCCAAAGAGATCGAAGAACTATTTCAAGACGATTAAACTAAACTTGAACACACATACATAAAATAATAATAAAAGAAAAAAAAGCAGTGGTATTCCACTTGAAACTTTTCTTAGTTTACTCTTTTTTTTTTTGTTTATTTGCTTGTTTATTGTTGTTGTTGTTGTTGTTGTTTTATACGTAGAAGCGGAGAGTTTTCTCTAAACTAAAGTATTAATTTTTGAATCATTACGTACATGTTATAAATGGTTCATTTTTTTTCTCTTTTTTTTCTTTTTCCACCCCCCTCCCTCTAATCCTTTATTTATTTATTTATAATTCAATGCGAGCCTTATCGATACCGACATTTTTTTATTACCGAAAATATCTAACTCCTATATATACATACATATTCCTTTTTCTTTTTTTTTTCTATTTGTCACCATTTCATTACGATTTCACCACCACCCTGTACCGCTTTTTTTTTTTTCGTCTCTCTTTCTCTCTGTTCATCCTTTATTTATTTATTTTCACCAACTAGAAGAAGGATAGAAAAAAAAAGAGTCTTCTCTCTCTCTCTCTCTCACACACCTTTTATTACTATGAGTGATTCCGCTAGTCACGACACAGAGGCCAAAGATGCCGTCCACGTGCTCGCCCAAGGGCCGCAGAAGCCGATTAACGAGGTAAAGCGTTTCTCCCTTCTCACCATGGGCTTCTACGGCTCCATGTGCTGCTCTTTTGGTTATGCCTTCAACATTATTTCGGGTGCAATGCAGACCCGTTACAATCTCAGTATGACGGACCTCTCCACCATTATCTCCGTCGGCTCCGCTATTGGGTATTTTATGATTCCGTGGGGTGTTCTTTACGATTTGTTTGGTCCAATGCCTCTCACCTTTCCCGCCGTCACTATGCTACTGATTGGGCAAATCTGTCTTGCGCTCTCCTTCACCGGCACTATCAAAGCCAATACCGCCCGCCTGACTGTGTTTAACGTGTTGGTTTCTATCGGTATCACCATGTATGAGATGCTCAACTCGCTGACCGTCATTGGACACTTCCCTGTAGACAAGGGGGCGGTGGTGGGTCTCATGAAGACCTTTACCGGCCTCGGCACGGCTCTGTTTGGCACTATTCAGCTGGGCTTTTTTGACCAGAAACCGGACCGTTATCTGTACTTTCTGGCTGCCTTTGGCGTGGCGACGGGTGTGCCTCTCTGCTTGTTTATGCGTCACGCCCCGTACGTGTTGACCATCTACCAGACTAAGCACATGGCGCCCGAGAAGCAGGAAGAGAAGCTGGCTACCAAAGCGCAGTATATGCGGCAACGACCCCCCATGGCCGTGTTCGTCTACGCCTTTATCCTACTGTGGGTCTTCATCATCTACCTCCCCGTCCAAAGTTGCCTCGTCAACTACATCCCTCTTGGTAAAACCTATCGCCTTGCCTTTGCCATCGTTACCGTCATTCTCCTTTCCATGGGACTCCTCGTCATTCCACTCACGTACCTCCTCACCCGCAACCGTAAACAGCAGCAACAGCAGCCGGAGGGCGAGGATGAACTCGGTCAGATCACCGGGGAAGCGGAGCCTACCTATGAGAAACCAGTCGAGGTGGTGGCGGCCCAAGTCTTTGAGGGCGCGGAGGAGACGGCTCCCAAGAAGAAGGTAGAGACGGAAATTGACTACTTGGCACCGCAGTACCAGACTAAATTCCTTCGCAGTATTCTGACCCTCCGACTGTGGGCGTTGTTCTGGACCATTTTCGTGAGCATCGGCCCCGAGCTGAGCATCACCTACAATGCCACGTACATGTATATCGCCCTCGCCGAGGCCCCACAGCCCGACTCCACGCGTATCTTGCTGTCCGTACTGAACGGCTCTGGTAGCGCGATCGGCCGTCTCGCGATGGCCTTCCTAGAAAACTGGTCTCAGAAGAAAAAGGCAGAAGAACGTATTCCGATCACGTTTGTACTGTTCATCCCCACCGCCACAGTAATTCTGGCGCTGATCTTTTTTCTCTCCCTCCCCGCGGCTGTCCTTCCACTCGCCTTCACCATCAACTCGTTCGGTAACGGCTTTCTCAACTCCGCCATGGTGTTGGTCAGCCGTACGCTCTACGCCAAGGATGCCGCTAAGCACTACCATGTGTGCTTTTGTGCCACGTCCATCGCAGTGCTTATCTTTACACGCGCACTGTTTGCTGAGTGGTACGCCAAGGAGGCCTTCCGTATTGGAGGTGCCAAGGCAAAGGTGTGCATGAAGAAGAGCTGTGTCCGCGTCCCCAATATTATCATGCTGTGCTTCACCTGCTCCGGCCTCCTCTCGGGGCTGTACCTACACCTTCGCTACGTCGCCTACTGCCGTAAGGTGCTGGCGGAGCGCGCAAGAATTATGGAGGAGACTGCAGGGAGCAGCGAGACGCTACCTGAAAACGTGGACTACGCCAACAAGGATCAGATGCCGGCTGAGGTACAGGTGGGCCGTGAGTTAAGCGATGTGTTGTCAGACAAGAAGAATTAAAAATAATAATTCAAAATTAAGCACACACACATACACACACACAGAAATAGAGGGATATTATATTATTAACGAACTCAACTTCTATCCTCTTCTCTTTATTTTATTTATTTATTTCAAATTTTAATTTTCTCCTTCTTTTTATTTTCGTATAGTTTTTTGTTGTTTTTTTTTCGATAAAATACTACGTTAGTCAAACCTAAAATTAAAACCTCTGTGATTCCATGTAAGTTGTGTTTCACATGTTTGAAAGACGGTAACGTCTTTTTACTTTTTTTTTTTAACGTTAATAAATGATTTCAAGTACCTCTCCCGTATTTTTCAAAATTAAAAGAGAATAACTATAAAAAAAAAGGACGAAAAATGTATTTCAGCGCACCTAATTTCTTTTAACCTCCATAATAAAACAACGAAAAAACAATACATTTACATATATATATATGTAGTCCATCTCTTATTAATTATTACTAGTAGTAGTATTATTTAGCTTCGCTAAATACTTTTTTTATCACTCTCTCTAAGCTTATACATTTGGTAATCCATTGCTTCTGAATTTTTTTTTTTTAAAATAAAAGAAAAACATATTTATGCAGATCTCTCTATCTGTACTTCCCTCTCCGTTTTTTTTTATTTTATTTTCTGTCTTTTATCAAGATCACCAGTTCGTCTCTCTTTACAGTGGCGCTGTCATTGAATCGTAACAGCATCGTCAAAGTGTTGATCGATGTCAGTAGCAGCAAAAAGATCACCAAGGAAGACACCCTAGACTGTATCCTCCCTCACCTGCGGGAACACTTTCGCCGTAGCGCGCGGGGAGAAGCCTTCCCTAGGATGGAGACTCTGCTCTTTTACCAGAAAGGGAACCACAACCACAATAATAACAATAACCCCAATAATATGCCCGTAGGATGGGATAATATAGTCAACTCGGGAGAGATGAAATGGAGTGCATTTCAGGTGGATGCATTTATTCCTCCTAGAATACAAATACAGTCCCAGCTCCTCTCCCTCCTGTCCGTTAATAATAAGGAGGAGAATAGTGTGGATACAGTGGTGGTGGTGTCGCCGGATGCGGATCTGGAGGCGTATCTCTCTCTTCTCCACCGACTTGCGGCACCGCATGGAGCGGAGGAGGCGGAAGAGACCTCACGTACCGTTTTGCTGTACAACTCAAAGAACTTGATTCATACGGTTAGAGTGTCAGTGTGCCCTGCGAAGGAGTGACGGGAGAGGAGAGAAGAGGTAACACCTTCACCTGTGTGCATCCGAGCAAAGACCAAACACATCACCACCAGCCAACCTTCTCTCCCTATGGAAGATACCCACGTCTACAGGAGTTCCTCATAAAGACAACATTTTACGCGTCCATATTGTAACACTATTGTTATTCATTGTTGTTATTAGCTCCCTTTTCAAAAGGGAAAAAAAAACGTATTGCTCTTTCCAAATAACGAGGAAGATCCTTCGATCTCCCTCTTTGTACACTTTACTGCTTCCGAATTAATTTGTTTATTTTTTTTTAAACTTGTGGACTTACAATAAAAAAAAAAAGAGTAAAACAAAAAAAAAAATGTCCGTCTTGTCTCTCCGGTTTTCTCTTGTCCTCCTTCCTCTATTGGCTATCAGTAGTTTGTTTTTCCTTTCCTCTCACCACTCCACGGTGTCAACGACCATGTCCACCGATGCAGCGGACCTGTTAGGGCCCCCTATCGCCACCCTCAGTAACACTCAAATCAAAGAGGAACTACGTCAGCGATACGCGGTGACGGACTTCTCCGATTGCATTGAGCCTGGAGACTTGCAAAGGCGCCTCTCCAACACTCGCAATGGACAACCCATCACCTACGGACTGCGGTATGGTAGGGTGTTGGAGATTGGCAATAAAAAGAACCCCACCGGTGTCGTCACTCTCTCGCACGGCCTTGGTGACAGTGCTAGCGGCTGGGAGGACGTGGGACTGGACTTGGCGAGGCGGTTTCCTTATTTACTGTTTCTCCTCCCCACCGCCCCGCAGCGGCCCATCACTATCAACGGGGGTATGTCTATGCCGGCGTGGTATGACATTAATAATATGATCACCAGTGGGTTGAAGAGCGGGGGTCAGGATGCTGCTGGGGTGCTGCAGTCCGTCGACTACCTCCGCAGTCTGGCGCACGTGGCGGGGCGGCAGTACGGGATCGCGCCGACTCGTGTGTTGTACGCCGGGTTCAGTCAAGGCGCTGCCATCTCCCTCGCTACCGGTCTTACCGCTCACATCGCCCCCGCCGGTATCGCTGTCCTCTCCGGTTACTTTGCCGCCATGACGGACATTATTCCCCGAATCACCAATAAACAAGTCCCTGTTCACTTCTTTCACGGCACGGCGGATCCGGTAGTGCCGCTGGAGGCCGCCAAGGAGACGATCAACGTGCTGGAAAAGGAGATTGGGATCCAAGGAATTCGGTTTACCACCTACCCTGGCATGCAGCACTCGGCCAACCCTAAGGAGCTGAACGACCTCGCTGACTTTATCCGCTCTTGCCTACCGGAATCGTTTTCTCCATTATAAAAAGGGGGGAAGGAAGGGAGAGATACCTGGATTGTTACAAATTACAAATATTATTAAAAATCCTTCTTGACGAGCGGTAAACAATAAAAAGAAAAAAGTGTATATATATATATATATATATATATATATTTATTAGTGTGTTTGTTAAGCCGTTTCTTCTCTCTATATATATATTATTTTTTTTCTGTGCATTATTCCAACTTACATTCTTATTATTATTATTATTTCTCACTTTCATCTTCACCACCACCCCCACCTTTGTGTAGATCTAAGAACCACCTTACTATCCATTCACCTTCAAGCTAACTCCAATCGTCATGTCCAACGTGTGCCTTTCGGTTATTTGCCTCATCCTCGAGATCATCATTTTCATCTTGACGGTTGTGGCGACGCCCATCGATGCCCTTCGTATTAAGGGGGCCTACAATAACTGCATCTTCAGTAAGCTCCTACTGCAGCAGAAGGCGGATCTAAGCCCAGGCACTGACTGTCCTCGCGTGTGCTACTCTTCGTGGGGTATTAAGGAATGCGGAGCCCATAAAGTCAATCCCAACGATCTCGAGAATAAAGGTTTCCCTGGCGACGACGTGAAGAAGATGGCGACTGCCGCCGCTGCGTTTGAAATTATTTCCATCTTCGTCACACTTTTGGCTGTTATCTTCAGCATTCTGATGGTCTGCAAATGCATGTCCGCCACTGTCGTTCTCATCATTGACATCATTGCCGTCATCACCATCATTATTGCGATTGGTTGCCTCCTCGGCGTCTACTACAAGGACATCCGTGGTGTTGTTGCGGCGCTTCTTGGAGGCCAAGGCCCTGTCCTTAACTTGGTCATGCAACTCTTGCCTGAGCTCTTCGAGGGCGACAAGACCAAGGTGAAGCAGCTTTTCAACCTCTACGCTAGCGTCGGTGTTATTGTAACTGCCTGGTGCTTACAGGTGATCACTTTGATTCTTATGATCATTAATGCGTGTTGCTGCTAAGCACAGTGGTCATGCGTGGGGGAGCGCGGGAATTAAAGAATTTTTATTTTTATCTCATTTTTTTGTTTTTGTTTTTTCATTATTATTATTACTCCTTAAATCATTTTTTTATGATTTTGGAAATAAAAATGAAACTAAAAAAAAAAAAAAGAACTAATTCTCGTCCCCACAGCAGTTGTCATTGAACAGACCACTGATCATAGTCCACTCGCAACATAGTATTTCTACTTTTTTTTTATTTCTTTACTTATGTGTTTTTTCCTCCCCTCCACCCCACTTTCATTTTTTTTACTGTAATTATTATTTGAGAAGTAAAAACTACACCCCTTCTCTCTAGAATGAATCACAGGGACACTTTTTATTTATAGACAACATAATAAAAAAAGTTGTAGTGATTTCATTTCAAAGAAGAGAAACATCAAAAAAGGACGAAAAAAAATCTCAATTCAAAAAAAAAAACGTAAATAATTATTTTTAAGCAAACAACAAAAAAAAACGGAAAATAGAGCAAAAAATTGTTTATTTTACACTGTAATGGAATTAAACGTGACTAAAAGGTAAAAGAAAAAAAAAAACACTCACTTCAGACTTTAAACTTATTATCATATATTTTTTGTTTCTCTCTCTTTTTCATTTCCTCACAGTTAGCCCACACGAGATACCACCTTTACCACCTCCGTGAAAATAGAAACACCCCAACAACAAAATAAAAATAAATAAATAAATAAAAAAGAGGAAAGAGGAAACATGTTTCGCCGCACTCTCCGACGCTTTCAATCCAGCAGCAAAAACTATCACCAAAGTGACAAAGAACGGACGAGAATTCATGATGAACGTCGCCGGAACCTCTCCTACGATGCAGAGGGTAACCTCCGACTCACTGGCGTACTGCTGCTCATATGGGAAGACTACGGCACCCCTATTATGTGGGTTACAGGATTTTTCTTGTTTGCGTTTGGCTACAACCGACTAATTACATATCTTAACAAGGGAGAAAGAGAGCGACAAGCAAAAATAGATAAGGAAAGTGAACAGTACGCGAGAGAGTCTGGTAAACTACAGGCGGACCGCTTCCTTGTAAAACCGCGACGGCAAATCGAAGATCCAGACTTCTTGAATGTGCCTTCTTTTGCTGGGAAAGGAGTATACAAGAGTAAGCTGTTTGACGACGACGAACTCTCTTCCAGTGACTTGGTGAGTGAAATTAGAAGAAACTAATTAAAACGAACGAAAAGGGAAATTTTTTTCTAGGATATGTATGTGTGTGTGTATTCATAAGTGCTTCTTCATTCCAACTCCACAAAAAAAAAAAAACTATCTATATATATATATATATATATATATATATTATCACAGAACCCCCGCCGCTCCTATGCAGACTAGCAGTAACAATAAGTAAGTATGTATTGGTATATACGTTATCATATATATATATTGCAAAACTGTATTTCATATCTTTTTAGGCGATTGGATATTATTAAGTTTTTGTTTATTTGATTGTTTCTATTTTACTACTAGATTGTTTGTTGTTGTTGTTGTTTACCTTTTCCGCTCAACCCGTGTTAATAAAATCTCTCTCTCTTCACCCTCACCACTTTTTCTTTTTTTTTTTTGTGTGTGTGTATCAATAGGTCTCTGTGAGTGTAATTTTCACATTTCTTCTTTTTTTTCTTTCCTATATAAAAAAAAAAAAGATGCCCCGTGAAATTAAAAACTTGAAGGAGTTCCTCTCCATTTGCTCCCGCAAGGATGTCCGCTGTGTGAAGATCAAGAAGAACGTGAAGGACACCAAGTTTAAAGTGCGCTGCAGTCGCTACCTTTACACGCTCGTCGTCGATGACAAGAAGAGAGCCGACAAGATCGAAAAGAGTATTCACCCAACCGTGAAGAAGATCACTGTCTCTGCTCGCAGTCACGCCTCGACGAACGCTGGTGCGGCCTCCAAGTAAGCAAAGATTAAAAAAAAGAGGAAGAAGAAGTTGAAATTAATATACCACCTATATATATATATATATAATTAGGTATATTGGTTTCTAACAGAGCCATACGGATTAATTTTAACTATTGTTATTTATTTTTTTCATTTCTCCAACTCTAAAAATTTGATTTATTTATTTATTTACCTTTTAGGATCTCGGTTGTGTCTATTTTTTACCACATTCAACAAATACTCTTTCCTCTCTCTCTCTCTCTCTCTCTTTTTTTTGTTTACTACTTTCACGCCACTTTACTGATGGATTCCCTCCAAAAGCACTCCAAACAGTACACCGTCCGTAGAAATAAAAAGGATGAGGAGGGCCCGCATTCCTCGTCTCCCTCTTTCATGTTGCTCGGTCAGTACCACCACCACACCACCCGCCCGTTCCGCCGATGCCATCTTTTCCGAGGTATTTAAAAAAGAAGCCCCCCCTTCGCTGTTCCTGGTGGAAGAGGAGGAGCACCAACGACGCCGGAACCCGAATGCGTGGAGAGGGCTCAACGACTGTCTGTGTCGTTTGCAGTCGGCACCCCCTGCTAGTCTGTCTTCCTCTGCTAGCGATACACGACAGGGCGCTCCTCCGTCGATCAACAACACCATCTCTCCCTCCATAGCGGACGCACAGCAAGAGGTGCAACACTATGAGCAGGCGTACCACCAGTGGTTGGAGCTGTCCCCTGTCATTGACCGCCAGACGGCGGAGGCGGGGCAGATTTATCAACAATTCCTTCGACTAAAGGAAAAACACAAAAGAATGGTCTCCTACAACACTAATAAAACAGTTCTATGGACGATTCTTATTATTATGCCGGTGATTATGGCGTGGACGGTTTATTTTATCGGCATCTCGCGACGCTATGTGGACTATCTTAATCGAGACGTACGCCTCGTGAACTATGACCTGGAAGTCGCCAGGGACGAAGAAGAAAAGAGACATAAAAAGATGAAGAGAAAAGTGGTGCAGATAAAAATAACGGGCGGGGAAGAGGAAGAAAGGGAAAAGGAAAAGAAAAAGTAGTGAGTCGTTGTGAAGGGTTGGAAGTCAATATATATACATATATAGTAATTGCGACCGCTTTCACCTTTGCTGCTTGTATACTCTTTTCTTTCTCTCTTTTCTTTGCATCGTGTGGAGGGAATGTTGTCACAAATTTATAATTATTATTATCGTTTTTATGTTTAACCACTGCGACTTATTGCTATCGCTAATACTAATTATTATTATTATTGCCAATAAATTTGTGGCTGTTGTACACTGTTTCGTATTATTATTATTGGTAATTAGTACACATTTTATTCGATCTTTTCTTTTTTTTTTCCTCTTTTTCCCTTCGCCAATAAGCAAAACAATAATAAAAAATAAAAAAAAGCATAGTGAACTAAAATAGCCTTTCACACCACCCGTACTTCAATGCAACTTACGGGAGTGGTGCCAAAAGACAAGTGGCAGAACGCAAACGATGCCAAATACTGTCAATTTCAGGACTGTGGTAACACTTTTGGATTCTTTTCCTCCCGAAAAAACTGCCACCGTTGTGGCATCGTTATTTGTAGTAAGTGTACGTGTCACAGCTCCCTTCCTGGCTACTACGACGATGACGCCGTCTCCCTCTGTCCTCGCTGTTATACACTGGTGGAGCGGATGAAAAAACAAAGCGTAAGCACCCACAAGGAACCGTTTCCAGCAAACCCTCATACCAATACCACCACATCCGCCGCTTCTTCTTCCGACGCTCTTTGGAGGGATGAAAAGGAAGCCTTGCAGCAAGTCCTTGCCTCCCTTCAACAATCCCTTGACAGTGAAAACAAAGAGAAACAGAGTCTTCTGCAAGCCGCTGCCCTTCACGAACAACAACTTCAACAACTTAAGGACGACCACCAGCAGCGCACACAACAGTTAGACACCAACAAACAAGAGCTAGAAGAGAAACTAAACACCATCACAAAGGTACTTAACAAAGAACGACTCACTCACGAAGCTCAACTCCAAACTCTACAAGAGAAACTAGAACAATTACAGCAAACCTCCCGCGTCGAGGCGGAGCGCGATGAGCTCCAGCAACAGCTCCAGTCCAATGCCGACGAACTGCAGCAGCGTGTGGCCCGCGTCGAGGCGGAGCG
>JADNSB010000068.1:0-50667 GCA_019695575.1 Angomonas ambiguus | reverse complement strand
TACAAGAGAAACTAGAACAATTACAGCAAACCTCCCGCGTCGAGGCGGAGCGCGATGAGCTCCAGCAACAGCTCCAGTCCAATGCCGACGAACTGCAGCAGCGTGTGGCCCGCGTCGAGGCGGAGCGTGATCAGCTCCAGCAACAGCTCCAGTCCAATGCCGACGAACTGCAGCAGCGTGTGGCCCGCGTCGAGGCGGAGCGCGATGAGCTGCAAGAAAAACTCCGTCGTAGCATTAGTGTACCTCGACGCACCTGCGTGGAAGGCATTGAGGACTTGTCGGAAGCGGAGCTGAGGGGCGTGGCATTGGTGATGGCCCGCGAGAGGGATGAGATGTATGAACTCTTGAAGTTGCATGCGGCCGGCTACGAGGAAGAGAAGGCACGACGGTTGGCGGAGGTGGAAGCGTTGGAGTCCCGTCTCGCCGACTGTGTGAGAGAGATGAGTGTTGGTGGTACTGCGGGGGACGTGGATAAGACGGCGGTGCTGGGCAATATGAAGGAACTAGTACTTAATAAATTGGAGGAGATACGGGTGATGCGGGATGAGATACGAGAGGAGCAGCGGGAAGGGAAGGAGAGGGCACGCCAGGTGAGGGAGGCAGCGAGACAGCTTCAACAAAAGACGCTGGAGCTGAAGGCGTGGTACCGCTCTGTGGCTGGGGATGGTAGTAGAGGGGAGGAGAAGGCGAGAGAAGAAGACGCCTTTGCAGATATTCCCTCGCCGCTACCGCGACCACCGCCAGGGGCCGTTCCTTCTCTGCATCACTTGGCGATGGAGTCATCGCCTCCTAGTGAGAAGAAGAAGAGAGACACACCGGAGGAGAAGGAGAGTGTAGTGCAACGGCTGTCCATGGAAGGTGCGTTGAGAGAGTCACCGTCCTTGATGAAGAGGGAAGAGGAAATAGAAGAAGAAAATAGCGACCTCCGACTTCAAAGGGCGGCTCAACACTATAAATCATTAATGATCGACCACCTCATTCAGGAAGCCGACTTGGGGGAAACGGAGGAGATACAAAGTCTTCGACACGGTAATAATACCGATGCCAACCACAACAACAAAAAGAGTTCTCCAGAGGACGAAGCAGAACGACAAAAACAATTGCTAAAAGAAATAAAACGGCAGCTGGGAAAAAAAGAAAATCAAAGGAGTGAGAAGGCACTTCAAAGAATTAAAGATATAATAGACTCTCTTCTGGTGGAGGAAGAATAAGAATGAAATTAAAAAAAAAAACAGAGTGAAACATTTCTGATTGTGTTCCTCTTCTGTGTTTTTTTTTATTATTATTATTCAAACTGTACAGTAAAACAATCATCGTTGAGCTACAATCGTCACTGTGAAATCATGACACACGACACATTTTTTATTTATTATTTTTTGAAGTTTACGTTTATGTCGACTGCTTATTTTACTCTTCTCTACTTCTGCAGTCCAAAGAAAAAAGTGTCAATAAAGAAAGAAGTACAGTGTAGTTTATCATTTTTTAATAAGAAAAAAGTATGAACCTTTATGAGGAATTTCACGAAAAGGACAGTCTGCAAGATACAGCAGAGTTAAGAAACCGCATCGAGACACTCTTTAGCGTCCTTCAAGAACAACTCCATAACACTGACGACGAAGACTGTGAAAGGGAGAATAATAATAATAAAGAGGAAGAGGACTTGAGACGTGACGTAATCGAAAAATTTCTAGAACTCAAGTCACAATATGAGGCGGCACGTCGGTTAGAGGAATCTCTGCAAAGAGAGGGAAACAGTCGCCATAGTCACCCGCCGCTGGACTGCAGCACCATCAGTAGTCTTAGTAATTGTCCTAGTAGCCATGGTAGTGGTAGTGGTGAACTGCCTTCTATGAATGCTTCCGATGAGGAGGAAAAGGAGAAAAGGGAAGAGAAGAGGAAGCCATCTTCCTCTTCACCACCGCCACCGACAACCGTGGCTTCATCAATAGAAGCTTTAAGAGAAGTATACCATGCACTAAAGCGACATCCGCCACTTCTAAAGCCCCTCAGGAAAATAGTAGCCGATAGCATGTCCAACCCTGCTCCTGATGCGGAGCTTACTTCCACAACACCTAATGATAATAATAATGATAATAATAATAATAATAATAATAACAGTCCTGATAATTTAGATAGAAAAAAGAAACACTGTTTAACGTTTCAGTACGATTGCATTTACTCTCCGCCTCGAAAGGGTTTTTATCACAAGTCGAAGCACATTCACGAAACTTACAGTCGTGAGAACAATAATAATAATAAAAAAACAATCATTTACTGCAAACAATGCTTAAAAGACTTGAAACCGGCCCTCTTTTCTCTTTCCAAATCGGATCGTCATCGCTACAATAATAATAATAGTGTTTCGTTTCCACTACATCTACCGTCGTGGGACAGTGCCTTCTTCTGCTTCTACACGGGGTACTACTACTGCCAAGACTGTATATCACTTCCTGGAAACGACAATAATAATAATAATAATAATAATAATAATAATAGTGGTGGTGGTGGTGGATATTTAATTCCTTCTAGAGTAGTGAGAGAGAATAACTTTAATGTGTATCCCGTCTCCAAAGACGCGAGACAGTTTTTAAAGCAACGCTACAATGCTCCGTTGTTAACACTTCGGCCTGGGGAGCCTAGTTTATACTATTACGCTCGTCTTCCTTCTTCTTCTTTTTCCTCCGACGAAGAGGAAAACAACAATAATGAAAAGGAAAAAATAATTCCCTTTTTCTTTCTGTTTTGGTCTATTCGTATCATCACGAATGTTATTTGGAATAACAGTGCACCCTTTTGCGAAGCATTGAACGCCATTCTTACAGAAAAAAAAGAGAATACCATGACAATAATAGAACACAATCATCATCATCATAGTAATAATAATAATAATAATAGCGTATCAGAGGAAAGTGATGCCTCTTCTTCCTCCTCTTCTCTGCTTTATCTTGTACATTCACCGCATAAATGGGGTGTAAAGGATTTAAAAGAAATTGACGTTTACAGTCGTGACAACGACGATAATAAATACTTTGCTGCGCTTTCTCTGTGCGCCTCCGACGAAGAACGGCTCAGCTACTTGCTCGGTCGCCATCCTAATAATAATGATGAAAATAATAATAATAATTTTGAGGTACTACTGGCACTACGACGAAGGATGCTGGCCCATGTGTGGAGGTGTCCTTGCTGCTATGCACGTAACCTCTCTCTCTGCTCTCTCTGTGTACGGCGACTCCCTGCTGCTCAGCAGACGGCGGTGGAGCGCTTGTTTCTGCAAACCTCTATCCACATGATGCAACACCCTCATCCTCATCATAATAATAATGGGGAAGAGGGAGAAGTTATCGATCTCGCTACAGTCCTGTCACCTCAGGAGGCAGAAGAGAAGGAGGGAACAAGGGAGATTCATAAAGTTACCCTTTCTAGGGTGGTATATTTATTCGATATACTTCATACGACAGTCTGCATTGGTTGTGGCGCAGCGTGGCATCAACACTGTCAAGCGGAACACAATAATAATAATAATAATAATAATGGAATAGACGAAAAGAAATTCTGTTGTCCTCGCTGTGATAGACCGTTCGAGTAAGGATATACTTATAAAAGAAAAAGAAAAAAACTGCACACGATACGTTTACTTTTCCGCTTTTTTTTAAAAAAAAAAAAACTATTACATGCACATTCGTATATATATATTTTTTTTGTTTTATTTTATTGCTATTATGACTATTATCGTTATCGCTGCATTCCGTCTTAAAAGGGAAAAATTCTAAAAAAAGAAAGAGAAAGACAAAGAATATGTATGTGTGTACGCATATATATATATATATAAATATCTCTCCACCCTCCCCTCTAAAACTAAAAATAAGAATAAAATAGTAAAACATATATACTTATTATTATCTTTGTTTTGTTTTGTTTTATTTAAAAAAAGAAAAAAAATATCATCATGACCGCTGATACAATTAAAGAAGTTAAACCCTACACCGTGGATGACTCGAACGGAGATTTGGTCTTTGAGACCGCAAAACGTTTCCAAGAGTACGCCGAACAACTGGAGGCCGACTTCCTAGAAAAGCAAAATAATAATAAAAATAGTCATAATAAAAAAAATAGTGAGGATCGACCAATTTGGTTTCTCTATAAAGGGATCGTATACGACTGCTCGCAGTTCGCAGCTCACCCTGGCGGCAGTGAGATCTTATACCAATACCACGGGAAAGACATCACCGTCACCTTCCACGATGAATACAACGAACACGGACACAGCGGCAGTGCGTTGAACATGATGCTGCAGTATCGCGTCGGTCGTGTGGCGAAGCGGCTCAAGACCACCAGCAAAGGCAGAGGCGGAGGGGAGGTGGATGACGAGCGGTATGACGAGTACGAGGCTTACGGCCTGGAGGAGCTCACCGCCTACCCCAAGATCACCGACGACGAAATCATTTACAACAACTTCACTCTTCGTCGGGATAAAGGGCTCATCTGGCAGGCAATGTTTCTTCCCTTTGAAGACTATCTTCATCTCATTTCCGTCCCCATTTATCTGCCGTACTGCCGTCTCTTTGACATGGACCTGTTCGAGCCCTTTTCCAAAACTAAATATTGGTTAATTATGGCGCTGTGGTTGCCGCTCAGCTGTTTCTGGACGGCACGTGGTGTGCTAAAGGATTATTCGCAACTGTCGCCCAAGTGGGGAAGCTGTTTGGATCGTTATTTATACTATCCCAATCCGAATTGGATCTTTCACAACTACCCCGCTAACACAACCGAGGCCATGGCGTCGTACGTGCCGGCTGGAGCGACGGTGCAGGAGGTGGCAGAGGCACAGCTGCAGCACGCGCGCGAGATCTCCTCCTTCTCTCTCTTCAATGTCATCCTTGTGTGGTCGCTGGGGGTGCTGCTGTGGACCTTTATGGAATACTTTATTCACCGCTACCCATTCCACTTTGAGCGTGCTATTCCAGCCTGGGCGATGGAATACCCTTTTTTTAAATGGCTGCATCTGCTGCTGCACGGCATTCATCATATTATCCCGATGGACCCCGATCGTCTGGTGTTTCCTCCCGCGCTGTTTGTGGTGGCGAGTTTTTTAATTTACAACCTGTACGGATTTATCTTCAACGGCAGTTTGCTGGATATCCTGGCAGGGGGTGTCGTCTTTGGATATGTCTGCTACGACGAAATACACTACTACATTCATCACGTCGATCCTAAAGATTTTTACTTTAAGGATTTGAAAAAATACCACCACGCACATCACTTTGTGGATGATAAGTTAGGGTATGGTATTTCATCCAAATTGTGGGACCTCATCTTTGGCACCGCATGTCGGAAAAATTAAAATGAAAATAAAATAATGAAATAATAATGAAAATGATGAT
Organism: Angomonas ambiguus; assembly: GCA_019695575.1. NCBI lineage: Eukaryota > Euglenozoa > Kinetoplastea > Trypanosomatida > Trypanosomatidae > Angomonas > Angomonas ambiguus. The sequence continues at coordinate 45,286 of JADNSB010000068.1, read as the reverse complement.
GATGATGGTGAAAAGAAAATGAAAATAGAAAAAGAAATGTCCGTCCATTTCTAATTAAAATGGGGGTATATACATATGAAAAATAAAAATAAAAAAATCTGTCGTTTCCATCATAAAAAGAAAAAAAAAGAGTATGGTTATTATTTTTTTAAAATAAATAAAAAAATTCTAATTAATAGTCTTACGACATCAAAAGCGTTTCTTTAAAAAAAAAAAATACTTAGATTTCTTTGCTTTTTTTTTTTCCATATAAATATATACGTAAGCGCTTCTTCATTGTTTTTACTTTTATCTTTTTTGTTATTGTTATTACTATTGTGTTCATTATTATTACTATTTAATTAATTTTTACCCGAGTGTATATATATATATATATAAGTTTCTATACTAAATTATAGTTTATACAGACGTTTGGAGAGAAATTTACAGTAAATAATAATAATAATAAAAATAATAATGAACATAAAACGTAACAGAAAGGTAAATGTAAATACGATTTAAGCAAAAAAAAAAAGAAAACAAAAATGAATAAATAAATAAATGGTTTAAAATGATAACAAAGGAAAAAAAAAAAGAAATATAAATATATAAAGCTGCAAACAATAGCGGAGGTCATGAAAATAAACAAAAAAGATTCTTAGAGTAAATATAATATTAAATATATAAAAAAAAATGTATATGGATATATATAAATATATGTATAATGTTAAATAATAATAATAAAAAATGAATGAAGGAAAAAAAAAAAGATGATGTCTGTTTTATTTATTTTTCTTTTTCTCTCTCTTCTTTTTTTCTTTTTTCTATTTTCCAACTTAAAAAAAAAAAGCGTTTCACATATTTTATTTATATTATATTATATATATTTTTTCCGCTTTGCACATTTTTTTTTATATATATAAATATATAATCAAAAAAGAAAAGATTTTCTATTCGTTATTTTTCTGTTTTGTTATTATCTACTCGAATAAAAAAAAAAAAAGTCTCTTTACATATACATTATATATACATTTTTTATATATATATATATATATACTATTTTTGACTATAAATAAAAAGAGAATAACAATAAAAAATATAAAAAAACATCTTTCTCTTTCTATTGTTTACTACAAAAACACATTTTAATAATTTATAAAAGGAAAAAAAAAAAGAAATATATTTTATATTGTACTTTTCACTTTTATTTTTGTACCCATTTTTCTCCTCGAAGTTTTCCTTTTCATTTTTTTTTCTGGTACTATTATATTCGTGTTTTTTTTTGTTTGTTTTCCCCTTTATTAATTTGTCGTTTTATTATTATTTTATTATTTTAGTTTTATTGATTGTTTTTATCCTCAAAATCAAAGCAAAATAAAACAAATATGATACGTAATGTGGTTACTTCCTCCTCTCTTTCAGAGACGTCTCCGACTGAAACAGAGAATCCTAATAATAATAATAATAATAATAATAATAATAATGAAATAAATAATAATAATGAGGATCGTATTAAAGTATTGGAAAGTAATTCACAGTTTTTAATCAAAGAGTATTTACAGATGGTAAAAAAAGTTACAGAATTAGAATTAACGGTCGAGAAACAACAACAACAGATCGTTTCTTTTTTACAAAATAATAATAATAATAAATTTAATAATAATAATAATAATAATTACAGTTTCACTCTTCTTTACCCATCATCCGTAGACAACGAAGCACATAATATTAGTAATAATAATAACAATAATAATAATAATTATTATAATCATAATAAAGTAGACCGTATAGAAGCCAGTGTTACTCTTCTCGGGAAAGAACTCTCCAAATTATATTCCGCCAACGAAGAAATAAAAAACACCCTTCAAGAAAATATTTTAAAAAAAATAAAAAAAGAAAAAAAGTCGCGGCGGTCATTAGGATACTTTACCGTCGATCACCACTGTCAGTTAAATCATGTGCTGCAAGGACTAGAAGAGAGAGTACGCCTTCTTGAAGACCAACGAGAAATAATGGAATTAAATAATAAAAAGATGACAAAGAGGAATAGTACTACTACTAGTAGTAGTAATAATAATAATTATGCAGCCACCGCTACGACAACTACAACGAATACTTCCAACTTCAGTATTAATAATAATAATAATAATAAATTAAATAATAATAATAAATTAATCGGGAAAGGTTCGAGTCTTTCTACTAGCTTTCATAACTCGTACGGACTATTAGGGAATGCACTGGTGAGTTTCAAGGAGAAAAACAGTGTGGTAGGTTTGAATTCCTCCGTCGTAAGAAGAAATTATAATAATAATAATAATTATAATAATTATAGTCGAAAGTACAGTGCGACGAGCACTGGCAGTTATAGTAATTATAATAATAATAATAATAATTATAATAATAATAATAATAATAATAATAAATATCATTATAATAATATATACGACGACGACTTTGACGAAGATGAGGAAGAAAACGAAGACAATTATTACGACCGTTATTTTGATAAAATTCGAAAACTGAATCCTAATCCTTTTCTCGGCAGTAATAATAATAATAATAAAGGAAAAGAATTAGGAGCAGCAAAAAATAGTTTTAAAAGCGCTTTACCACCGCCGTCTTCAGCAGAAGAAGAAGAGTCTCCTTCCCGAACGTATTACGTCGATAAATGCTCTCCCGTGCTTCATGAGGAAGACATTATTTTTGTCAGTCAAAGTAAAAACAATCCATTTCAAAATATTCATAATAATAATAATAATAATAATAATAAAGAGGAAGAAGAGGGCGATCAATCGTCAGTGTTATTATCGTTAGATTTTGTGAATAGTAATAATAATAACAATAATATTAATAATAATAATAATGATGAGAAAGAAAAAGAAGAGGAAGAAGCAAGGGAAAAGGTTGAACTACGGCTGGGCGACGAGGAAAGTAAAGAGGAACCGAAGGAAAAAGAAAAAATAGAAAATAATAATAATAATAATATTCCTGCCTCTATTTTAATTCATACGTCAACGATAAGGACCGCAAAGCCATCCACAACGGAAAACCTTTCATCCAATAATAATAATAATAATAATAATAATTTAGATATTCTAGACAGTATAAGAAGACTCAGCGAGAACAGCAATTGCAGCGAAAACAATAATAATAATAATCATAATAATAATAATAATAATATCGACAGTCTTAGTAAACGGATTTCACTAAATAATAATTATAATAACAGTAATAATAATAGTGAAAGTAAAAGAGTTTCTTTAAATAATAATAATAGTAATAATAACAGCAATAATAATAGTGAAAGCAAAAGAATCTCTTTAAATAATAATAATAATAATAATAATAACAGTGAAAGTAAAAGAATATCACTCAACTACGAATCTAAAACTCACAATTATAGTAGTAATAATAATAATAATAATAATGAGGATATGAATAATAATAATAATAAAAATGCTATCGCGGATATTAACATACCAATGAATACACTTTTAGCTCATAATAATAATCATAATAATAATGCACGTAAGAAATAAAAAACAAAAGGATAAAAAAAAAATGACAATAATAATTTAATTTACAAATCCAATGAAGAAGGAAAAACAATTTTCTTTTTTTCTTTTTTTTTTCTTTTATTTTTCTCTTTTTTTAGTTTTTCTTTTCTTTTTGTGCTATTTACGTCATGTCGAATTAAATAAATAAAAATAAACAAATATATTTATTACTGTGAGTATATATATTGCAACACGGTTCATCAAAAACTAAAACAAAAAAGGGGAAAAAAATTAATTTTAAATTTTGTTTTTCTGTAATGACAAATAAAAAAATGAAATACAATTTTCTTTTTATATATATTTTCTCTTCTTGTTATTGTTTTTTCTTTATTATTATTATTTTTGAATTACTTTGACAAAATAAGAAAGAAAGAAAAAAAAGAAATTATGAATGTTTTTATTATTATTTTATCTTATTATTATTATTTTATATTATATTATTATTAGTATTTTCTCACCTCTCCTAGCAGTGGTCAAGCACAAAAATATTTTGTTGTTAATATATTTTTTTTTTTAATATTAATATAATGCTCCGCTTTTTTGTTGCTTTTTTTTTTTTTTTCAAAGATACTTACAGATGAAATAAATAAATAAATAAATAATAATAAAAACAAAAATAAGTATTATTACTTTTTTTAAAGTGTCTTATACAGAAAAGGAATACAAAAAAAAAAATATTTTTTTTTTATGTTGTCGTTTTTTTGTTTTTTATTCATCACTATAATTATTATTTATTTTACTGTTTTTTACAGCATTCCTTTTTTTTTATATTTTTAATGATATTTATTTTTATCCATTTTTATATTATTTTTAGTACCATTTTATCGAATCCGTTTAGAGAGAATTTTTTTTTTTTAACCATATAAATATATATAAATATAAATATAAATATAAATAAAAGAATAATATCTTTTTTTGTTTTATTTTTACCCTTTTCCATCGTTTATTTTATTTAATTTTTCAAGTTTATTTATTTATTTTTTTTATTATCATAATGGACGAAGAAAACAGTTTCCATTTTTATTACTAAAATGTAATTAATTAATCGAATAATGTAATTAATAATAATAATAACAAAAAATAACAAGCAGAAAAATTTTTTAATATCTGAGACAAAACAAAAAAGTAATGTAAAAGAAATAGAAAAAAAAAATAGCTGACATTTTCTTAAAAATAAAACGATCACAAAAGTATTATTTTTACTATTTCGCTTTTACATTCAAAAGGGAAAAAAAAGTAATTCGTTTCTGAAATTGTTGGATTTATTTTCTTCACAGCTTCCAATTTTCTTTTCTTTTTCCTTTTTCTTTTTTTTTTTCTATTTATTTTTTTTTTTTTTGTTATTACTGTGATCAAAAAGTAAAGAAAAAAAAGAAAATATTAATAATAAAGATGCTCATACAATGACACACAGGTAGTAGACCCTTAACACAGCACCGCCCTTTTATTTTTTTTTCTGCTTTCTTTTTTTAAAAATAATAATTTAATTTAAATTATTATTATTATTTAGGATGAAAATTACTTGTTTAGAGTCAGCATCGCTATCTGATCTCTGACACGATTGATAAATAAACAGTACTACTACTATATTCTGAGTTATAATTATTATTTTATTTATTTACTTCTTCCTCTCCCTTCTTCTTACATTTTCTTCTTCTTTTTGGTGAAGAGATGGACTTTATGGATAAAATAATTAAAAAAAAAGAGAAATGATGAAAATATTTGTTTTTAAGTCAGCATCGCTTCAGAATAAAAGACGTTGAGAAACAAAACAAATAGTATTACTACTTATACTGAAGGCCTTCTTTATTATCTTATGGATTTACTTACTTCTTAAACCCAATTTCTGCTTCCTTTCCTATACATAAATAAATATATTTAAATACATCGTTAATACATATATACTACTACTATAAAAAGAAAAAAAAAAAACACTGAACTATTATTAAAATACACAAACGACACACACTTCTCTCCTTCCTTTTCTAAAAAAAAAAAGAAAAACAGAAATATATATATAATTAATATTATTAATATTATTATTATTATTATTATTTCATGACCGACACAGCCGCTACTACAACTGCAGGAGGATCGACGGCGGTAGTATCCACCGGTATTACTGCCTCCGCTTTAGAAGCACTGGAGCAGCAGTATATCAACACTCTTAAAGAACTCACCGGTGAACCGGAATTAACGGAATTTAAAGCCGAGTACGAAAAACTGCATCGATTGTTGTTAAAAAGTGTAGAAGGAGAGAAACGACTACGTCAGAGAAATGAAGCGTTAGTGGAGGAGTTAACCCAACACCGCGGAAAAATAAATACCGCCATGGATCTCTCCGAGGAGGATGAAAAAACAATTTTAAATCTTCGTAAAGAGATTGAAAAAGCCTGGGCCCTCGCCGACAGCGCCCACGCACGCGAGAAGGAAAGTAAAGAGTTGGTGACGGTGCTAAAAAAACAAATTACAGAGTTGGATAAGAATATTGAAAAGAGTGCAGGCCTATCGGTTGGGCAGGAAACGTATCTTTATGATTTAATTCAATTAAAGAAGGAGAAGGAAGAGGAGCATGCGGTGCTGTCTGGGAAGCGAAGCGGTTTAGCAATGGAGCACCATGACATGTCCATCAAGGTGCAGCGCACGCTCGCCGAAGAGAACGCCGTCCGTCAACACTTAGAGGAACTCCTTACCAGTTATCAAAACTTGCTAAACGATATGGAGGAGCAACACAAGGAACGACAGGCGAAGGAGGAAAGCGTGCGAGAGTACCGTGAGGCAGCGGAGAAGGCAGCGTTAGAGATGGGCCATATTAATCAAAGAATTGACGCCTTAGCCCAGGAAAAGAAACAGCTCACGAAACAAACGGAGGCGCTCGCGGATGAGTTGCTAACGATGGATCGTCTTATCACCGCGAAACAAGAAAAGTTCAAGTCCGAGGCCGATCACATGTCAGACGCTGAACGACAGAATATACAACTCAAGAAGGAAATTCCGAAAAAAGAAGCCTTCTTGAGAGAAAAGGAACGACAGCTGGCGAAGGTAAATAAACAAAAGGAAAAGGTGGAGGGAGAGGCACGGCAACAGCAGGAAAAACTGAAGCAGCTCGTGCAGCAGCGTGAAGAAGGGATCCAACAGCAAGAGGCGATGAATGAAGAGGTGGGCCAACTGCTGGAGAGGCTGCAACAGACCGAGCGAGAGTATATAGCCGTTGAACTAGAGCTCAAAGCGGAAATGGCGAAGAAAAATAAATCCCTCGCCGAAAAGAGCTCCAAAGAGAATGAAACTACGGCGGTGGAGAATCAAAAAATAGCAGAAGGCGGTCGTAAACGTCGACTAGCACAGGAATTGGAGAGTAAACGTGTGGAGAACGAGACGTACCGTAAAACTGTCTTTCAGTTAGAACAGCAACACGCCAAGGAGATGGGAGGGGCGCAGAAAACGGTGCTACAGCATCATAAGGTGTTGGATCTCATTAGAGAAAAGAAATCACGGCAGGAAGTATTGCACCGGACGCTGGAGGAGCACGAAAAGCGAAGAAAGGTGCAACAAGAGTTGGTCGATAGAGTACGTGTGAGTCGAAACCGAGCGGAAGCACAGTGGGAGGCCTGTGCCGAGGAACTACAACAGCTCCGTCAACGTGCCGAGTCCAAGAAGGAAGAAATAAACGACTTGAAAAACGAACTCATTAGTAAAGAAGGAGAATTGTATCAGCAGTATACGCTCGCCAACGCCCTCGATCGTGATATCAAAGCCGCAGAACAGCGAGTACAGCACCTGGAGGAAGACTGCGCGCACGCCAACACTCGTGTCTCCGCATTAGAAAAGGAAGTCGCTCAACTCAATCAAGTGATAAAGAAGTGTGAGGAAGAAAAAGCAGCCCAGGAAGGTCGTTTAAGAGCCATACGCGGCGAGCGCAACACCCTCGCCGGTCAGCTCCTTCGTAAGGAAGAAGAACTGCGACTACTGTACGATAAAATACAATTACAGAAGGCGACCCTTCGGAAAGGGGAGTTGGATTATAAAAATCGGGTCAAGGACGTGATGGATATGCGAGATCAACTCATCGAGGTGCGACTGCGCTGCCGTCTGGCATTGATTAAAGCCCGTATGATTGAAAGTTTAAAGCGAAGAGAAGCCCACAGTCAACGACTGTTGTGGAAGGAAAGAGTCACCGCGAAAGGGCTGTCGGAGGAGTTGCAGAATTCTGTTAACGTGCACCGCTGGCGTGAGTTGGAGGGGTCGTCTCCCGAGGTGATGGACCTTATCGAGCGAATCAATCTCGTACAGAAGCGCATGATCGCCAAAAATGACGAGCTCGAGAAGAAAAAGGCGGACGTGGCGGCCAAAGAAAAAGAGTATCAGTCGCTACGACAGCAACTCGCACGGCTCCCAGGTCCAGAGGCGGCGGAAGAGTTGGCTTTATTTGAGGAGAATCTAACCAAGCGAGAAGAGCAGATCGCCATGATGCACCAAGAGTTGGAAAATGTAGAGATGCAGGCGGAGCTGCTCGCGGATGAAGTCGCACAACTCAATCACGAACTCGCGGAGGTGAAACAAGACTACTTTGAGGCGAAAACAAAACACGATCTTCTTTTACGGGAGCAGAAACTCACACAAAAAACGTTTGGGCTGGTAGACCCGCTGAATATTTCTGGTAGTGGTAGCACTGGCGGTGGTGGTGGTCGCCGCCGCAGTGTCAGTCAGCCAGCCCCTTCCCAAACCCGTCTCTCTGCGGGCTGCTCTTACAAGGCGAGGAAGGAGAAGAAAAAGAAGGAGGAAGAGTTGCTGGAAGTGCTCGCCAGTGGGGCCACTGCTTCTTCTTTTCCTTTGAGGAAGCCTCCTGGACAGCGCCAGTTTGTGGGTGGTGGTTTTGCGTTAAATAAACAATAATAATAATAATAATAATAATAATAATGGAAAATGTTTTTTTATTTCTACTATTATTACTATTATTGTTGTTATTGTGGTCGTCGACATTACTTTTTTTGTTTTTTGGTGCTGTGCTGTTCTCTCTTTATCATGTATGTATTATATCTTTATCATCATCATTGATTGATTTTTCACTCTGTACTATATATTGTTATGTCAAAGTATATATATGTAAAAAAAAAAAACAGCTTTGTTTAGCAATACGTTTGTAATAGTGTCAGACACATTAACTCATTTGTTTCCTTCTCTTTTTTTTTTTTGCTGCCCTACTTTAAAACTTTCTTTTCTTCTCTGTTCTCTTTTTTTTCCGTTTTTAAATAATAATCATAATAATAATAACTCTCACCAGGAAGAGTGCGGGAGAACAAAAAAAAAAAGAATATAAATACATAAATAATTCCAGCACCTCGCCTCTCTCTCATGATGTACACTCGATACTCTCTCCGAAGAATAAATCGCAATAATTATAATAATAATTACTCAAAAATATTATTTTGCCCCTTTCCGATTTCTCTTCTTACGGTTACACGACAGTATCATCATCACCATCATCAACAACGTGAAGGTCACGGGTTGCCTTCTAGAGACAATAATAGAAACGGCTCCCACCACCACCACAGCCAACGTTCGTCTAATAATAATAATAATAATAATTTAAATAAAAATAATAATAATGCATCTTCGCGTCCGTTTACACCTCAACGAGACCCCAAAAAAGATATGTACCACTCTCAGAAGAACCGTTTTAATGCCTCTTCTAATCATAATAATCATAATAAAAGAGAAATCGAAGAAGATCAAAAAGGGGTTTTTCAACCTATGCACTTTAAATTATATCCAGTGAGGGCGGCGATAGATGTTGGTACTGGCAATAGTCTCTCTCTCACCGTCGCCCGAGTGGACGTGATGAATAAAGGGTTGCAGAAGGTGTTTTATCAAACCCAGCTACCTTTATTTCTGGAAAAGGAAGTCGTTATTGCTTCAGATAATAATAATAATCATAAGGATGATAATAATAATAATAATGAGGCGGCACAAGGAGAAGAAAGGGAATTCTTCTTGACGGAAAAAAGCCTCACAGACATTAAACAAACGTTTAGAATTCTTCACGGAGTATTAAAGCGAGATGCGTATGAGGGTTTGTCGGAGGCGGTAGCTGTGATCAACTACCCTCTGAACCTGGCCCAAAACATTACACCTCTGGTTCAGTATATTCGAAAAGAGTTTCACATTGATGTACGAGTGCTTGGACGAGACTTTTGGATCGAAAAGGAAAACAATAATAATAATAATAATAAAGAAAAGGAAGAAGAAAAGGAAAGGACACCGTCGTCAAGTGCACCAGCACAGTCCCTCGCGGCACTCGTGACACAAAAGAAACACCCAAACCGAAAAAAGAGAAAAAATAACAATAATAATAGTAATAATAGTTCCGATCTTCCGCTTCGTCTCTCTGCTGAAGAGTGTCGTGAACAGCAAAAGTATCTTTCGTTTCTGTCTAACTGCTATCAAAGTGGTTGTACTTCTCCAGAGCGTTTTCTATTACTGGTCGAAGATGGGAAAGGAAACATTATACTTCAGAGTATGAACACAACGTTACAGGAAGAAGTAGAAGATATACTAGCCGAGAATAATAATAATAATAATAATAACAATAATAATAATGAACAACTAGTTAAAATATTAAACGACGTCAAGGAAAAGGAATTAAAGAGATTAGAACAACATAATCGGTCGCAGTATACAGAGTGGATGGAAGCAGAAAAGCGAAATAAAATTCAAAACAATAATAATAATAATAATAAAGAAGAAGATCCATTTACGCGTCGTCCTCAAAAGGGTAAAGATAAAACGTTCATTGTAGAATTCACTTTACCACTGTCGGTAATCGATGCCCATCGTTTGTGTCTTACCACCGTTCAAAAAAGAATTAATCTTAATAATAGTAATAATAATATATTGTTGTACAGTCCCAACCCTCTTTTACAAATAGAATTCAACGAGCTCGTCAATTTATTAACCGAAATGTTAACTCCATTTATTCCGTTTTATGTGCATCGTAAGTTATCACTGGGTGGTGTAGTAGCGGTGTTCAGCTTTAACGGCGGTGTCTTTAATATTTGTGCCCGCGCGACTCAGCGCACGCCAGTTTATTTAGAAACCCTTTCTCAATCCTCGTTATACTTTTTTTGTGGATTGACGGATATTCTTCTTTCACAAAACTTTCCCAATCCTTTTTTAGTGTTGCCGTCGTTAGCGATGGGAATAGCGGTGATGAAGACCTTATCGTCCTTGCATGCATTACAGTATATAGCGGAGAATAATATCGCGACCGCTTATTTATTATGGGAGCCTTCTTCTTCCTCCTCATTATCCTCCTCTTCTCTTCTTGAAGAAAATAATAATAATAATAATATTAATATTAATAAAGGGTTGTGGACGTTCGATAGACGAAGAGAGATTCGACAACAACAACAACTTCAACAACGTAATAATAATAATAATAATAATAAAAGAGAATTCTTTTATCCACCACATTTTAAAGGATCTCCTACCGATGCTCCTACCGCACGTTATCCATCAAAAAGGGAAAGAAGCGATAAAACATCGTCATGGGATAGCTATCGAGGCACGTAAAAGGAAAAGGAAATAAATAAATTAATTAAAAAAAGAAAAGGTAAAAGGAAACGGTGTGTGGAATGAAATATATTTGTTTGTTTTTTCACTTTCCCGTTTGCAATCTCTGTCCGCTTTTTTTTTTTTTTTTCATATTCACATTACCTTAAAATATATAATTTTGTATCATTTGCTAACATTAATTTTTATTATTTTTCTGATTTTCTCTTTTTTTCTGTCGCTTAATGAATTAATCGATGGATGGATAGCAGAAATGTTTCTATTTATAATTATTATTATTTATCTCCTCTCTTTTTTTTCCTCTATTTTATAGAACGGAGTTTAGTTATTGACTGGTTTCTTATTTCGTTATTAAGTTCTTTTTCTTTGTTTTTTTTTTATTTCGTATTTACTTCCTTTCATAACATCTTTTTTTTGTTTGTTTTTATTAATTTTATTATTTCTATTCTTTTTTTTCTTTCCTTTTTAATTTCACTATATATATATTTATATTATTACTTTCAGTGATAAAAAAGAGTTCCCCTCATCTTTTTTCTCCATTAATACCTATTTTAATCAAATAAACTTAAACAAAGCACACAAAACTAAAAAGGGAAAAGGAAAAAAGATATTAAAAAATTATATTATTATTATCACTACAGTTTAGTGTATATATATATATAAATAAATAAATAAATAAATTGGAAAGCAGAAAAAAAAGTTGCAACTCCTTTTTTTTTTTCTTTTTGGCTTTTCATATATTTTATTTAAATTTAACCGAAAGTAATTATACATAATCTTTTTTTTTTTTTACTTTACCGCCACAAAAATTTCATAATAAACAATTACTATAATAATAATAAAAAAAAAAAAAATCTGTAAAGAATACATTTCAGTTGAATTTATCGATTACTTTTTTATTTTATTATTATTATTATTTATCAATTCCCCCAAGTCGCTCCTCCTAAACAAACGAATAAACACACACACACACACACGCAATAAAAAAAAAAAACATTGAAATATAAAATCGTGTGTCTATCATTAGTAGTATTAATATTATTTTCCGTTTTTATTTATATATATTATTTATTTATTTATTTGTATATGGCTGAAACTAAAACAGTTGCAGATACACAGAAGGATGAACCCTTATTAGAGTTACTGACACAGGAAGAAGACACGGAACTCGCCACTCTCACTGCCGGTGCTGCCACCACCAACCCTAATATTATTGTTAATAATGAAATGAATAATAATAATAATAATAATGATGATGAAGAAACACTCATTGCTCCAGGGTCGCCGGTGCCTCACCGACGTAATAGAGTACGACTAAAGAACGAGGAAGAGTTATTCTTCGGGCCTCATGCACGTACTGGTGAAGAAGAAGGAGAAGAGCAAAATAATAATAGTAATAATAATAATGAAGTGGATGGAGAAGTGCCGCTGCTTCCTCCTTCTATACTTCCCATCTCTTCCCATCATCATCACCATCATAATAATGGGGAACATAAAAAATCCGTCTCTGATGAAAGTGAAGACAGTAGCAGCACTACTACTAGCAGCAGTAGCAGCAGTGAGGATGACGACGATGCAAACAGTAATAGTAATATGTCGTTATTAGAGTTAAATAGCTCCAACAATGCCTCCCCTCGTGTGCGTAGTCCGTTGCCAGCAACACTGTTCAATATTTATAGTCATCCTCATCATCAGCATCATAATAATAATAGTAACAATAATAATAATAATAGTAACAATAATAATCATCATAACTCCAGTAAACCTCCGTCTAGTAGCACTCCTCATAATACGAATAATCATCATAATAATAACAGTACTAGCGGGACACGAGGCGTGTATGATTACTTTAATAAAAGTAATAATAAAAGAAAACGAATTAAATTAATTTCCAGCTATGTGGTAGGTCCAGTATTAGGGGAAGGCGTCTACGGACAGGTCCGTGATGCTCTCTACGTCAACAGCGATGTCAACCAACCCGTAACGCGAGTAGCGATTAAAATCATTAACGCAGATTTCGCCACCTATAATAATAATAATGACAATAATAATAAAGAAAAGGATGGCGATGGTCATTCTTTTCATAATAATAATAATAATAATACTGGGCGAAGGACTTTTCTATCCGAACAGCAGCGACGAGAGGCGCAACAGAAGCGCATTTTTATCAACGAAGTAAACAATCTTCAACGCTTTCATTCTCAATATATTATTCGCAGTTCCGATATCTTCAGTCGGTATGGTAAACAGTATGTGATACTGCCGATTGCGATTTGCAGCATCGAGCAGCTGGTGCAAGACGCGTTGAAGACCATTTATAAACTACACCGCTTGAACAAACGAAATAAGAATAATAATAATAGCAACAGTAATAACAATAATATAAGTAATAACAGTAATAAGATGTTGATTCCAATTGCCGTGGAAGAGGGAAGTAGTCGGGATGATAGTCTATTACTAGGACCTTCTTCCTCTCTTTATAATGGCACCACGACTACCAATAATAATAATAAAGAGGTGGTGGAGGAAATGGAAAAGGCGTTACACAGTAGTAACTCCTCTTCTTCCAGTCTCAGTGATAGAGCTGTCAGCCCCAACTATAATAATAATAATAATAATAATAATGACGAGGATGGGGATGAGTTGGATCTAAGTGATTTAACATTCCTGGAAGACTTATACGACATGGAGGATGACGAAGAAGATGTCGACGACATGGATCTTTACAGTAATAATAATAATAACATTAATAATAATCATAACTCTTCTTCCAGTTCTTTTCTTCCTTCTCCCGCCAGCGAGGAAGACGATAATAATAATAATAATAATAACAATAACAATAATACAGAAAGCTCCGCGGATTATGAAGTCTGTGGTAGTCTCTCCACTAATAATGAGGGCATGCTATTTCAAAACGGAACCAATAATACTAATAATACGCCTTTACTATACCCACAGGCAGCCACTATCGTCAACAGCAACCTCAACAGCGGCGGTACGCTCTTCCGTACGCCTCAAAATAATAATAATAATAATAATAATAATTCAAAGCAGCAGCAGCAGCAGCGTCCTCCTCTAAAGTTAAACCCAACCCTGCAAGGCAAGCCGTTACTCGCTACCACTCTCATCAAGGGTATTCTGTACCAGCTTTTAGAGGGTGTTCTTTACCTCCATAAACAAAACTTGGCCCATAATGATCTAAAACCCTCCAATTTATTATTGTTTCAAGACGGGTGTATTAAAATTTCGGATCTTGGAAGTGTGAATACATGTTACAACGATGAAGGGACGCCGCTCTTTGCCAGTCCAGAGCTCTGTCGGTATTACTATTTAATACGTCCATCGTCGTCATCTTCGCCGTCGAACTCTCATCCTCACAACCATCCTCCTCATAAAAGGAATAAAAAAGCAAAGAAGAACGTAAAAGGGGAAGAAGAGGAAGCAGACAATAACAATAACAACAACAATACGAGCAGCAGTAGTAATAATAATAGTGGCAGTGACAATAATAATAATAATAATAATTCCAACGAGTACCCCACGGTGGATGCAAAAGCTCAAGATATGTGGTGTGTGGGGCTTATTCTGTACTCTCTCATCACCGGTCTTCCAGGCCCTTTACCAGTGCAAATACAATATTATAAATACCTTCACTCTCGCGATAAGTTTAGCGCTTTTCCTTCCGAAAACAATAATAATAATAATAATAATAATAATAATATGGAGGCAAAGTTTCCCATAAGGAATCGATTTCAATTGTACAAGGAAATCGCAGCACAGAAGCTGCCTCTCTCTTTTCATCACCTCCCTGACCTCTGCAATACCAAAAATAATAATCATAATAATAATAATAATAATAATAATAGTAAATCGATTTCGGAAGCAAAACGAAAATACTATGAAAGTTCGCCTTACGATCCAAATAGCGTGAAGGATTTATTATATAAATTATTATCCGTACGTGCCGAAACACGCATGACGGCGGAGGAGGCACTGCAGCACCCTTGGGTCCGTCTCGCCTTCAAATCCTCCTCCAAGTCTTCCTCTTCTCATTCTAATAATAATCATAATAATAAAGAAGCAGCAACAGCAGCAGCAGCAGGAGGAGGAGAACAAAAAGAAAAGGAAGAAGACAACAGCAATACTAATCATAATAATAATAATGAGGGTCATACTTCACACAGCAAACCGTCTCCTAAAGCGATGGCGGAAGCGATTTTTAGAGATGTTTCCAAAAGAATACACTCTTCCAAAAACGTAAAATTGATGAAACTAATTGATAAAAAAAGACATTTACAGTTTGTTGCGGATGTATGTCATACACTAGGGATCAACCTCCCACCAGAAATATTGATCCATAACGATAATAGTAAAATAGAAAAAACAAAGTATATGCCGAGGCAGATGCCTCCTGGAACGGTGAATCCACGGTTATTTCTACCTCAGAAAGAACAACACTACTACTATGAAAAGAGTAATGAAAAGATCGCCGAGATGGATGTTATTTTTTGGAAAAATAATAAAATTAAAACGAGTAAGTTGGAACATTATTTACACAATATATTGTTAATTTCCAACGGCTATCGTATTCACCGAAATCCGCTGTATGACGTCACCTCCTCCGAGGTGAAGGAACACGTGCAGAAACTCATTAATAATAAACGAAATAACAATTTGATGGCGAAGCTGAATCAATATAATTTTGGAAAAGAAGAAAATAATAATAATAATAATGAAAATAATAATAATAATAATGAAACGAGTTCGTTTAGTAATTATAAACGAGGTTTAGCATTAGTGCCGCCACAGCAAACGCTTCTTGGATCCCGTACTCTCTCGCCCACCACCCCTACCCGCCAACAAAATAATAATAATAATAATAATGAAGCCATCACCATCACCAAGAAATCCACCACTACTAATAAAAATAAAAATAATAATAATAATAATAATAGTACACAGACAAGTGTGAGAGATACAAACTCTATTCCAAGTAATAATAATAATAATAATAATAATAATAGAATTTATGATGGTTCCTCTGAAGAAGGCGACCATGCAATTAAGGAAAGTAGTAAGTGTATGTGTGGATTGATTTAATCATAATAAGGATAAAAATAATAATAATAAACTGATTTAAAGTAAATTATTAAATGTTGTTATTTATTTTTATACAATATTTATATATATTGGTCAATTACTTTAGCGGACTTTTTGCTTTTGTTATTTATTTATTTATTTATTTATTATTACTTTTAATTTTATTTTATTTATTTCTGATTTACTCATTTCAATCAAATGCAACTTAAAAAAAAAAAACATAAATATATATAAAAGTAAATAAAATAATTGTATACGGCTCCAAAAAAAATATATAATAATAATAATAATAATAATGATAACAATATAAATTAAAAAAAAAACTATCGACAGTAAAAAAAAAAGAAATACGATCTTCTTTTTGTTTTTAGAATTATGTGAAGCGGAAAATACAAATACAACGAAAAGAATAATATATATATTGCTACAATCATTCCTCTCTCTCTTTCTCTCTCTCTTTTTATTTTCTATTTCGCTCCCTTTAACTAAAAAAAAAATAGGAAAAAAGGGAAAAGGAGTTTTTTTTTTTAGTTTTTCTGAATTCTTTTTTTTTTTTAGTTCATTTTATTACTATTACAAAGATCGTTTTAGACTCGCTTTTCATTTACGATATTCAGTAGTTTTATTTATTTATTTATTTATTTATTTATTTTACGTATTTTTAATTTTTTTATTATTAATTATTTAATTATTTTTGTTATATATATATTTATATACTATATTGTCCATTCACAAAACTATTTACTACGAAGAAAAAGGGGAAATAAAAAAAAAAACGTCATTGATTAATACTTTAAAAAAATTGCCGCTATTTAACTTCAATTTTTTTAAAAAAAATAAAAAAAACTTTTATATTTATTGAATTATCTCAAAAGAATTGTATATATATATATATATTTATTCATTTATTCATTTATTTATTTTTCCAAAATAATAACAGTAAGACTAAACTAAAAATAATAATAATACATACATATATATCGTCATTTATTATTTACTACACCTTTTTTTTTTTTGATTTGCTTTTTTCTCTTTCCGTATATTTAAATAAATTAAAATATATAAATATAATATATAAAAAAAAATGAGCCTGGCAAATAGAGAAGGTGAATCGCTCTTCCTGGTACTATCTCTTCCTAACAGCAGTACTAAATCCAAAGATAGCAATATTAATAATAATAATTTGGAAGAGGAAATCAATAATATACAACTACCCAATAAAAATAATAAAAATAATAATAATAATAATATTAAAACAGTGGTACTAAAACCAAAACAAGTCACGTTGGTGAAGAAACCTTTTCGATCCGCAAAAGAAAATAATAATAATAATAATAATAATAGTTTTCATCCTATGAATAAATTTTATTTTCGTTATAACGATAAAGACGGGAAAGTGCAAAGTCTTGTCGAGGAATATATTCTTTCCTCCGTGATGCCTTCCAATGAATTAAATAATAATAATAATAATAATAATTGTAATGATAACGATAACGATAATAATAATAATAAAGATGAGAATATGAATAGCCAAAATGGCGTAAATGGAAGAGATTAAGTTTTAATTATTATTATTTTTTACTTTTTATTTTATTTTTAAAATACTTTTACTTTTTTTATTTAATTTTTTTTTTATTAAAACCATTAAAAAAAAACATTGTTATTAGTTTGAAATCATTAGAATTAGTACTGTTTAATATACTAAAAGGAAAGCAGGAAAAAATCAATCCAAATATAAATATAAAACGACGACACTCTTTTTTTTTATTTATCGGTGTTTAATTATTATTAATTAATTACGATTTATAATAAAAAAAGAAAGATCTGTTAAAAAGAGCAAAAAAAAAAGGAAAAAGAAAGTCAAAAAATAGAAGAAAAGCTAAATTAGATGACTCACTAACACATTTATAATAAATGTGTATTTCCTATAATTCATTTTCCCTTTTTTAATATTAAGTTTTTCTTTTTTTTTTAATTTCTTAAGTTACTATTCTCATTCGCGCCTTTTTATTTTATTTACACCTATCTATCTACCTATATATATATATATATATACTTCTTTCTACTAATTTTACTTGTACTAAAAAATTTGAAGAATACTATTTATATATTTATATATATATGTGTATATGTATATATAATATCTATTTAATATATATATACGTATGTATATATTTATACAGAGAGAGAGAGACTTTCTTCCTATTTTTTATTTTTAATATTTTAACTGATTATAATATATATATATATATATATATATATACCAAAGCTAAACAAAAGAAAAAAAATTATATATTTTATGGTGTAATATATTTATATATTTGGTGTTAATGTAGTATTAGTAAGGTTAATATTCTCTATTATTAGAATTACTCTTCTTTTCCATAGAAAACTTATCGTATTTTATTTTTTTTTTAAAAAAAGAAGAAAAAGAGATAAGATAGATAAATAAATAGAAAGAAAAAAAGAAAATAAAAATTATTTAATTTTTAAAATAAAACAAAATAATATATATATATATATAGAAATGAACGAGGAAGTAAGAGAGTCGTACCCGCCAACAGTGCCTTCCACCGCTCAGCTAGTAAAGGTTGTATATTATTACCGCAACGTTACTGAACCTTTTCATAATAATAATAATAATAATAATAATAATAATAATAATAATATTCATGACAATAAAGAGTTGAATAATACGACTGAAGTGATCTTCAACCATGATGAAGAAGAAGAAGCGATGACCCCTCGCTCCAACCATCATCGTCATCATAATAATAGTAATAATAATAATAATATTAATAGTAATAATAATAATAATAATTCTAAACCTCAAAGAATAGGAAGTCCCACGTTGATCGGTTTTCTAGCCTTTGGATTTACTACCTTACTGTATAATATTCATAACGCCGGTATCGTGCCGTTAGATACCACCACAGTGGGTATGGTGCTGTGCTACGGTGGTCTGGTGCAGTTCATCGCTGGATTTCTAGAATTAATTAATTATAACGTCCATGGCTGTACGATATCGACGTCCTACGGCGCTTTTTGGATGGCGACCGCCGCGGCGGTTTATATCGATCCGATCAACTCGGATATTAAAACCGCAGAATTAAATTACATGGGAGGATTTTTCTTTCTGTGGTTCATCTTTGCGGCGACGCTTTTTCTGTGTTCGTTTAAATCGCCGCTGGTGTGCATGACATTAATGTTTTCCGTCGCGTTAAACTTTTTCTTACAATCGATTGGATTCTTTTTGGTCCATAATGGTCATTACAATAATGGACAGACGACGGCGAAGGTGGCGGGTTATGAGGGAATTGTGGTGGGGAGTATTGCTACGTATATAGGGTTGGCGATGAGCTTTGAGGAAGTGTATGGCCGACGGTTCTTGCCTCTCTTTTCTCACGAAGGGTTCCGCAATTTTAAATGGTAGTAATAATAATAATATATGATATAATATAATATAATATAATATATACAAAAAAAAACGTCTTTTTTTTTTCGTGACTGTTTTTGAGTTGGTTGAAACGCATTAACGATTTTTCATTCTTTATCTTTCTTTCTTTTTTTAATTTAAATATACAATTATATATATACAAAAATAATAATAACAACACTAAACGAATTCGATATAAATTAGTTTCTTAATATTATCTTCTTTTTTTTTGGTTTTTTGTTTTTCGGTTGTCGTTGAATTTAACTGAAACCTAAATTTACTTTAATAATGCTACACGATTACGATAATTTTTTTTATAACGATTATTAATAAATTAATTAATTTTAACAGTACAGTGCTAATTGATACTTTTATATTTTGGCGAATAATAAAAAAAAAATGCCGCTATAGCTATTACATCACTTTTCTCTCTATCTTCTCTTGTTATCATTTTTAGTAGTATTATTTTATTTTATTTAGTTAGTTAGTTTCTCTCTTTCTCTTTCTCTTTAAATTTAAATTTAAATAAATAAAAAAATATATCAAATCAATAATAATATATAAATATCATGAGTGCCAACCCTCCAGTAGAGCCGGTAGATAGAGAGCCTTCGTACTACAGTGTAGGCGAACGACAGGTTCATTTCCAAGGCGACATCGACCCTTACAGCAATGAATTAACCAACCCTAATAATAATAATAATGAAATCGATGACTTTGGTGAAGAAATGGAAGAAGATAAAACCGATACCAATTTTATTAAAAGCGATCCATGGCGTTTCGCGGTCGGACCTATTTTCTGTTTTCTTTCCTTATCCAATGCGATGCAGTGGATCGCGTTCAGCCCTATTGTGGATGAAGTGCGAACTTTCTTCTCGATGGATGCTACGCAGGTGAACTTTCTTGCAACGACGTATGTGCTAGCGTACGTCGTGATTGTATTTTTGAGCTGTAAGTTGTATGAAGTGACGGGAATTAAGATGGGGGTCGTGATTGCCGCCGTCTCCAACGCGTTGGGTGCTTTGATTAAAATTATTGCCCTCTATGCGTACCCGCACGCCGCGCTGCTGTACGTTGCTCAGGTGATTAACAGTTTCTGTGAGGTGTTGACGATCGCCACGCCTCCGTTGATTGCGAATCGATGGTTTCCGGAAGGGGAGCGTATCGTCGCCAACACTATTCTAAGCTCCGCGTTAAACTTTGGCTGTGGTATCGGCGTTCTCTTTCCCACCTTCTTTGTGACTCCCGAAAAACAAGAAAAGAAACACTTTGGGAACTTTTTTTGGTTCCACTTTGGATTGACATGGGGGGCGTTGGCGTTGTGTGTGTTTTTGTTTCCAAAGAAACCGCGGTACAGTGCCTCCTACGCCGCACAGCATCAACAGGTCCGTGAGGAGGAACGACTGAGGATGGTGAATCAATTTATGCGGCATCGTAATGACTCGGAGACGGAAACTTCCGCCAGTGATTTCTCTCCTAATGATGAACTAGATGTGGCCGCCGCGGAGAAGAAAAAGGTGGTCGTTGAAGAAGATCTCCAACTGGAGGATATCAACAACAACAATAATGAAGTCGTAGAGTTTAACGGCAAGTTGCAGAATGTGGAGGGAATGGTGGTCGAAGATGAAAAGGAAGAGTTGAAAAAAACAAAAGACGCCAAGAAAAAACGCCGTCGCAGTCGTCGCCGAAAGAATAAAAAGAACAAAAAGAGCGGCGATGGAGAGGACGATGACGAAGAAGACGACGGTAATGAGCAGCGTGAAGTAGAGCCCATCAATATCTTCTCCGTATTAAAAGATTGCTTTCGTGAGTTTCGTCACAATTATTCCTTCCTGCTGCTCATCCTCGCCTCCGCGGCAGAGTTGGGTTTGCTATGGGGCGTCGCTACTGTACTACCACAAATGCTCTCGCCGTATAGTATCTCGGAGGCGATCTCTGGCTGGATTGGATTTCTTAATTTAGTCTTGGGAACGATTGTGTGTCCTTTCTTCATGCCCCTTATTGATAAATATGGCAAACGGTATAAACTAGTCCTCTGCACCCTCTCTGTAGTAGTCGTCGTGATGCTCACCTTGCTGACCCTTTTATTGCATTTCGGTCCGACGTTAAAAACGGAAATAGTGGACGGCGTGATGCAAATAGTGCCGGATCAGTTCTACTATGTGTGTGTGGTGTTTGTGCTCTGGGGCGGTATTGTAGGACTGTGCATGAATATGATGATGCCCGTCATGTTTGAGTTCGTCGTGGAGCTGACGTTCCCCATGCAGGAGAGCACATCAGCGCCGTGCTTGACGTGGAGCGCGTGCCTCACCAACTTTCTCATTACCATCTCCTTCGGTCAAGTGCTCACGGATAACCCAACAGAGGATAAAGCGCTGCGGTGTTTTATCGGAAGTACCGTGGTGGCGGCGGTAGGGGCGGTGTCGTTCTTTTTATGCAAACCTCTTCATAAACGTCAAGATTATGAAAACAGCCGGAGAGAAGAAGCCGCGCTCCTTCTGGCTGGGCGTGCGGAGCAGATTAATTCTAATTCCAATGACATCAATAACAACAATAACAATACTATTACGGTGGAAGAGGATGAAATGATGGGAGCTCCGGTTAGTTCCAACGATAAACTGAAAGAAGGAGCGGCGGTGATGGACGACAATAATAATAATAATAATAATCACTCCTCGCATCGTCAGAGAGAAGAGAAGGAACAACTGCACGGAAAAATGGATTAATAAATAAATCAATCAATAAATAATTAATTAATTAATTAATATGCCAACAGCTAAAAACGAAAATATATATATATATATAGAAATAAGGATAAAGAAGAAGGGAGTAATAACTTTTTCTTCCGTATAGAATATATACGAAAATGCTTTTTGTTTTTTGATTCTTTTTTTTGTTCTCTTTTTTTTTCTTTTTTTTTTATTATTAATAATACTATTATTATTATTGCTCTCCTATCATTTATTAGTTTCGTTTTTTAACACTCTAAATTGATATATTATGATAAATTACAGAGAAATAAATAAAATAAAAAAGAAACTATCTTTATTAACTTACTTGAAAAAAAAAAAAATCTCTATTTAAAACGATTAAACAACACTTAAAGTAAAACAAAAACAAAAAAAAAATGAAGTAAAAAAAAAATACATACATATAAAAGGGTTAGCAAATAATAAGTAAATAAATAAAAGTATACATTTTATACTCTCTCACTCATTTATTTATACCAAAAAAAATTGGGTTGAGAAATTGTTTAAGAAATGATATACATCAAAATTAAAAATGCTTTCAATTAAAATGGTGTAACTTTTATTTTATTTTTATTTTTTCTTCATTCATAATTTTTTTATATTTTTGTTCTACTTTTTTTTTTTTTCGCTATTAGAAAAAAAAAAAATTACCTCTAAACTTTATTATTATTGTTATTACTACTATTATTATTATTCTGTTTTGTTTTATTAAAACGTTTATGCTTTTTTTTCTCTCTCTTTTTTCCTTTCACTTCAAACCTAACAGAAAGAAAAAAAAAATGAATAATTTTTATTAAGAATAAATAAGAAAAAAGATAAAAATAAAAAAAATGTTGCGGCAGTCGTTGCGCTCTCATAATAATATTATTACTCTTTCCCACTCGCCCGTAAACTGTCGTTATTATTATTATCATCATTATACTCTCTTCCGTCGACTTTCGTTCAATAATAATATTAATAAAATAAATAATAATAATAATAATAATTTATTACATTCGTCTCGTTGTATTTCTCTGAGTAGTTTAGCGGATGCATTTTCCGAATTAGGTAGTAAAACGAATGCGCCTCGCCGGCAAACAGCCACAGCAGCTGGAGGAGGACGACCGCCACGAAATAATAATAATATTAATAATAATAATAATAATTCTTTAATTGAATTTTCATCCTCACTGTTTCAAAAAATAAAACAATACGATGCGGAAAAATTATATTTTGTGTTTGATCAAAAGGATCGTTCGTGGAGTTTTAATGAATTAGTGACAATTTTGATAGAAATTTGGTTAAGGGCACGTACTGCTAACGCTGTCGATTATTATTATTATAATAATAATAAATTAAATAATAATAATAATAATATAAACAACATTCTGTATCTTTACAGTAATAATATGTTACGAACAGCACTCAAGACGTCTATTAAAATGAACTGGATAGAAATTGAAGAAAATATTATTAATTATTTTGAGAATGAAAACAATAAACATTTATTATTATTATTAGAGGAGCGACAGGAAGAACTCATTCACCTCACTGCTCAGCACCTCCTGGATAATGATAATAATAATAATAATTTATTGGAAAATAAAAAACAAATCATTAGAGAAATTATACTGCAACAAGAGAATCCGTTCACGTACTACATTACTACCACTACTCCCAGTAGCACGGACACAAAAATAATAACAACAGAAAAGAAAATCCAAATTAATATGCGGCAATTTATTTATGAATTATCTTTTACAGTGGAAAAATGGTTAATGAAATCCCTTTCCTCTGATGAAACAGAAATAAATAATAATAATAATAATAATAATAGTAATAATAATGCATTAGCGAAATATGTTAATTTATTACATTTATACCTTCAACAGAAATTATTCTGGCGAGACTCTATTCTCAATACCCTTACCGATAATATTATTATTCTTCAAAAACAACAACAACAACTACAATCTTATCACAATAATAATAATAAAGAAGGATTAGGATTGGAGTCATTTTCTATTTTATTGGACGCGATGGTGCGATATGAAATTATATTAAAAAGTGGCGCACGACAAACTTCTCTTACAAATAATAATAATAATAATAATAATAATAATTTAAATAATAATAATAATAAAGTTGAAGGGAAGGAAGAAGAAGAAGTGGTGACGACTTGGCCATCCTTTGACAATAATAATAATAATATTAATAATAATAGTGGGAGCCATTTAGAAAAATGGTATATAAAAAACAGTGAACAATATCAAAACTTTTTAACCGAAGAAACGTTTCGCTTTTTCTGCGAACAGTTAACCAAATTATTAATTCAATTAAAACAACAAAATAATAACAATAATAATAATAGTAATATCAGTGGCAGTAGTTTCTTCTTCTTGACGCGTTCGTTGGCTACGTTAAAATATTTCTATTCTCCTTCGTTAGTTCAACAGTTAATGGATCCTTTTATTATTTCTCAATTATTATTAACTTCTTCTTCTTCTTACCAGCATAATAATAATAATAATAATAATAGATTCTATTACGGTGTCGTATTATTAGTAGGAAGAAAAGAAAATAAAAGTGGTAACGTTATTTTATTTTTAGTATTATTAGAAAATATAAAATCGATTCTCCTTTCGAGAAGATCCAATACCACGACCTCTTCTGTATTAAATGATAATAATAATAATAATGTAGAAATAAATAAGACCACAAATGAAACTCAGAACGATAACGAGTTAGAGGAATGGTTATCTCTTTCGTTAGAAGAGGAAGAACAACAGCAGCAGGAGGAGGAAGAAGTAATCAAAACGGAAGAAAAAGGTAATAATAATATTAATAATAATAATAATAAATTAGGAAGTGTCATTGATATTGCCCATCTTCCTTTATTTCTACGCTGTCTATCGCACTTTTATGAAGTGACTCTCAACGAAGTAAAAGAAGAAAATAATAATAATAATAATAATAATAATAATAATTCAAAACTTACCGCTAAGGAAGTGATTCAACACTATCAACAACAGCAACAACAAAACAATAATAATAATAATAATAATAATGAAAATGAAAATAATAATAAATCGATTCATATTACAAAAGAATTTCTTCAAAGAGAGTTTTATTTATTTTACCGTTTATTATTAGACGACGTTTCTGAAAATAACATCATCTCTATTGATGACTTGACATTATATTATTCCTTTTCACTGGTCCAACAACTTCTTAAAACAATGATTGACGTACAGAAACTATTCCCATCCTCTATTTCCAATAATAATCATAATAATAATAATAAAAATAATAATATATCTTTATTCTTTTTAGAAGTCACGTTAGCATGGACAAGAACTATACGATGGAGGCCCGTTCATACTTTTTCTCCTTCTCAGTGTAGAGAGGTACAAATATTGCTGAATGAATTACTATCCTTGGGGGTACTGGAGGTGGTGCTGCTGCGGCGGAAAGAAAATAAAAATAATAATAATAATAATAATTTGATTCAGAAATATATTATTCCAGAAGGTTGGCTTCAGCAAGCACCTCGAGTAAAGGCGGGGGTGGAAAAAGAAAAGGAAAATATATTAATGTCACAGAAAGAAAAGGAAAGGAATAATAAAAATAAACAAAATAATAATAATAAAATTAAAAGTATTGAAAGCATACCGACTTGGAAAGTATTCTCTCGCTTCTCATCGGTTGTAAATTATTGTCTCCATCACTCTCAACAGAGATGAAACAAAAAAAAAAAAGTATTTAACTATTCACATTTTGTACAATAAAAATATAATACGCCAAAAAAAAAACAGTGAAAATAATAATGATGATAGTAATAATATTTGTATTATTCTATATTTATTTATTTATTCATTTCTCATTCTCTCTCTCTCCTTTTTCACTTCTGTAAATTATATTTATTTCACTGTATCCAAAAAAAAAAAGGACAGAAAACAAAAAAAAAAAAAAACATGACAGAAAATACTAAAAATGATGAAATAAAAAAAGAATTTACTGTTCAAAAAGAATGGGAATCATTTTTATTACAACACAGCTTAATTTATTCTCAATTAATGGAGGAAAAAAAGAGAGGTTGGGAGAGTGAAGCCCTTCAACAGTTTTATCAACGTAGAGAGTTTTATCAATATCATCAAGAAAAGAAAAAAGAAATCCATAATAATAATAATAATAATAGTAATAATAAAGTGTCTTCATTTGCAGTTGCGGACATTGATAATTTAACCGAACGGTATAGAAAACACATCCGAGAAAAAATAAAAGAATGTGGTTTTGATTTTTTCTCCAATGACAATAATGATAATAATAATAGTCGCGAAAGAGTGTTCTTGGATATCGGCTGTGCTCCAGGGGGTGTCTCTCTATATTTATTGAGGGACGTAACTTCATCGAATAATAATAATAATAATAATAATGTGAATTATTATTTCACGTCGGGTTATGGATTAAGTCTTTCCATGGAGGAAGGTGGTATTGCCCTGTGCCCTTCGCTGCTGAAGCACAACGACACAGAAAACAATAATAATAATAAATCAGTGTTCTTCGCAGTGGAAGGGGACGTGACGAAGCCGTCGTCGACGTGGAAGATTGTGGATCCTAATAATAATAATAATAATGCTTCACTTCCCACTCTGTTTGACTTCATCAATGGAGGAGCCGTACAAGACTATCTACAGCGAGTTCAACAGGAAGAAGAAGAGAAACACAATAATAATAACAGCAATACAAATGACGTCATGCCTCAAAACAATACTAGTAGTACTAGTAGTAATAGCAGTGAAGCGTTACTTCCATGGTTTACCCTTCTCCTCCCACAGTTAAGAATCATTCTTCAACAGCTGCGCCACGGTGCTCCAGCAATGTGTGTTTTTGGCGTCAGTCATGGCCCTTCACTCTACCTTTTATTATACTTTCTTCACCAACTGCAATGCGAAACAGAAAATAATAATAATAATAACAATAATACTTCGATTCAATTATTCGAAACGATTCACACGGCAAAGAATCCATTGTATATTTTTATGCCGCATCTTTATACATTTAATAAAGATAATAATGCAGATTCTAAAAAAGAAGCGCAAGGAGTGAAAAATCAACGCCTTATAGAACGGCTGTTAGCCTCTATGGATGCCAATGATAACAGCGTCATCTCTCCTTTAGAAGACTCTCCTTTAAATGAAAATTTGCAGCACCATCATCATAACAATAATAATAACAATAGAATTAAAGCATTGAAACAACAGTATTGGTTAGGTGAAACCGAAGAAAGTTTTAACCTGGCAAAGGAAACATTTTTGCTATTTCAGACAAAAATTGAAAAAATTTGGACCAATATGTTTTTGTTTTTAAAGAATCGCAGAGAAAAGGCAGAGCGGCAGGCCGAATTTAGAAGCCAAAAGAATGACAAAAACAACCCGAAAAGAACAAGAAATAATGAATAAATAAATAATTATAGGAGAGGTAAGAGGAAGAAAGGAGTATACACTATTATTATTATAATTATTATTCTATGCTTTTTGTTTTATTCTGTAAAGTATATCACATTCACAATTGATAAAGTGACTTGCACCCACATTTCTCAAATTTAAATAGAATGTACTACGGAGTTCATAATAATAGATAAATATATATATATATATATATATATATATATATATAATGGTTTCTCTCTCCTTTTCTTTTCTGTCTTTTTTCTGTATCTCTCCTGCACCTCCCACAATAACGAAAAAAGGAATAATAATAATAATAATAATAAAAAAAAATAATAATAATAAAATAATAATAATGGAAAGAGTAAAGCAACACTTCATTGCTATGAATGCGCCCTTTCTCCTAGATCGTATTATCACCTTCGATGACAGTTCTGCTACGGTAGCCCTCGCTGCTGAACAGCTCCACTGCCGACCGGCGCACATTGCCAAAACACTTTCCTATCAATTGAAGAAACCCCTTTCCAAGGAGGAAAACAAAGCCGCACAGCGTGCCAAGGCTGGTGGCAGTAGCAATCCTTCTTCTCCCACCACGGACGACAATAATAATAATAATAATAATAAAAGTAATAAAGAAAGAGAAATCATTCCGCTGCTCATCGTCGCCGCCGGGGACGCGCGCGTGGATAATAAAAAGTTCAAGCAGCAGTTTCAAACCCCCCCCAAAATGTTCCCCCGTGAAGCGGTGGAGGAGGCGGTGGGCTATCCGGCTGGTGGTGTCTGCCCTTTTGCACCGTGTGAGGGTGTGAAGGTCTACTACGATATTTCGTTAAAGCGATTTAAGATGGTCTATCCAGCGGCAGGGACGGGAAACTCGGGGATTGGATTAACGATAGAGGAGTTGGAGAAGTACGGGGGTCCTGGCTTTGTAGAATGGGTTGATGTGTGTGGGGGGTGGCAGGAGACGGACCTTACTGGTGATGAAAACGCTGTGGAATAAAAGAAATAAGAAATAAATAAAACAATTAAATAAATAATAATAAAAAAGGGTAAAAAAGAAGAAGAGATGGGTTAGAGTACTTAGCGTGTTTGTTTTTATTTTTGTTCGTCGTTTTGGGTTTTTTTTTCTGGGTGATAATATTTCGCTTCAAATGTGTTAATGACTGATGTCTTGTGGTAGTAATATCATATACACATACACTCATTCATAAAGTGTTGGGTTTTTTTATTATTATTATTATAATTAGCAATAATAATTATTAATGTAAGATCCGTGGTGACGGTCATCACTACTTAACTATTCTATCCTTTTTTCCCTCCCCCCTCTTTTTTTCATTTTCACTTCAGTTAGTAACGCCTAAAGGCGTTATACACATTATTTATTTATTTTTAATAATAATAATAGTAATAATAATAATAGTAATGCCTTCTTCTCAATTTATACAAAAAATACAAAAACTATTTTTTTACTTCAAGAAAAACGCAGGAAAGAACCTCCCATCACACTTGTGTAGTAGTCTGGAACTGCTCGATGAAGACGACATACAGAGCTGGTTTATTCAACTGGTCTACGAGGATAAAGAAAACGGGGGAAACTTTTTTATTTCGTTGAAGGTGTTATTTGTCGAGAGTTATACCGAAATTGCAAAGAATAGCACCCAATCTATAGGAAACCTTCCCCCCTCCTCCTCTGAAGCGGAAAACGAAGCGGACGACGACGACAACGGAGAAAGTAAAAAAGAAGAGGAAGACGACACCACAAAAGAAAGTGAAACGTCAGCTGACGATGACGGTGTCGAGGACACCAAAATGTCTCCTCCAACTTCCTCTTCTCTCTCCACTGCCGCGCTCGACGCTTTATCCAATCCGTTCGGGGTAGAAACTAAATCCATGTCGGATCAGCATCACCTGCGAGGGCCCTCCAACGATAGCAGGGCTTCTTTTCACCCTGGCGATGCCTTCGGGGATGACGACGAAGACAACACTAATAGTAATAGTAATAATAATAGTGAGGCAATAAAAGGAGAAACAGTGGAAAAGGGGGAAGAACAGATCAACTCCACCACGACCCTCCCTACTGTTAGTACTAGTGCTACCCTTTCCTTCCCTCCGTCGTCTTCACCGTCATCGTTTCGTATTCCAATGCCGTTATTTTTTGTCATTCAGCCGCGCCTCACCGCCTCCTTCCTACATCACGGGTCGCTGTGTTCATTGGATCTACTCTCCCAGTATTGGGAGCCCACGCCGGATCATTTCATTCTCCTCCTCACCGCCCTGCATGAGACCCTCAACCCTTTTACCAGTGACGGTAGAGTATCGCTGGAGGAGAGGGAGGCAGATGGGGAGGGACTGCATCATAGTCCGCACACATACTCGGAGAAGGAACACGCGTATGGGTTAGAGTTTATACAAAGGGCTCACCCTCATCTGTTTCGACTGCGAAAGAAGGAAAAAGGGGGGAAGCCACAACCTAAAAGAGACAAGGACAACACAGATGACTCTGCCAGGGCCGCCCTTGGAGGTCCTTCTTCCGATGTTTCCCATAAAACGGTCTTCACACAGGCAGTGGGTCCTAGCACGCTGAATCATATTCTCCTCCAGTCCCCCTCTTCCCCCTCCACGGAGCTACACTTTACGCTAGACATGAATGCCTTCGCTGCTATACCCAACAGCGGCAGCCATCTTGCCCCACCCGACACCCACCAAAGGAAAAGGATCTACTCCTCTATGGATGGCGAGCCGCAGTGTTGGTATAGTATTCTGCTTCCCTCGGCATCGACCACGACCGAGGACAAGAAAAGGGTAAAGAAAAAGAAGGAGGGAGAACAGCAGCGTTACCACTACTCGTTTCAAGGCTCCTCCCCCGTCACTGTCATGGACCTCGAGAAGGAGACATCGCCCTCTCCCGCTGCAGCCTTCACATTCCTCCGCACCGGTGCCTCCGCCTCTCCAGACACCACCACCGTCATTGAGGAACACACCACATTAACACTCTCTCACATGACAGTTTACAACCACTTTCTCGTCCGCGGTACGCTCACTTTGCGGCACTGTGTCCTCGTCGGCACCCTCACCTCGGAGAAGGAAGGGGTGGTGGAGGTGATCAACAGTGAGGTGGTCGTCGTCGCCGAGGATCGACTCTTCTTTCCTGTAGAAGGCCCCCGAGAGAGACCCCGCCGGGAGCACCACTCACAAGGCATTTTGCTGCTGGACCAGAGCTCGGTGGATGTGCAGGGGTCGTTGGTGTATCGTATCGGCTGGGAGGGAGACGGTCGTGTGTACCGCTCCCCACTGCGAGTGGACGGTCCGCGGCAGTCAGCCCTCTCCTCTCTGGATCCGCTGCCGGCCCTTCTTCATGCCTCTAACGACACGCTGCTGCGTATTTCATTTACTAAAATCGGCACCCACGAGAGTCACACAACGGTGGACTGGACACTCTTTTGTGAACAGGACAATCAACTCGACATGTTACACAGTGTGGTGATCAGCGGGAATAAAAGTGGAGTCCACTTGCAAAGCTGTCGTGGATTTCTGAAAAACTGCCTAGTGATTGGAAAGCGAGAGACTCTCTCCACCGTTTCCCCTACGGCCTCGCGTACGACAGGAATCAACGCCGAGTTGGGGGCCACGCTGATCGCGGTCGACACATTGGTATCTGGCGTTTACTTCGCTTTTAGCGCCATCGCCCACTCCGTCGGCCATCTCTACCGCTGTCACGCAGAAGGGAACATCATGAACGGATACACCGTCGATGGCTCCACCATGAGCCTCGAGGACTGCTCCTGTCAGACCCAACACGTGGGGGTGTTTGTACGGCGACAAGGAAAGTGTACGCTGACCAACTACACTAGTCATCACCTCCCTAGCCACAGGGAGGAAGAGAGTAAACCTCAGCAGGAGGAGAGAGAGCGACATAACGAAGCGGTTTTTGGTGCCATGACACGTTCCATGGCGGAGTGTCTAGCAGAGGCGCTGCGGTGGCTGCAGCAGTATGGGCAGACGGAGGAGGGCCCGCACAGTGTGGAGGCGTTGGGGGAGTTGCTAGACGACGCTCTCGAGTTCACTCACACCCCTCGCTGGTGGCTGGAGGTATTTGTGGCTCGTTATCAGATCCTTCGTGTTCACAACATGAGGAGCGGTTCTCCGACCTCCCATGAACGTGCCGAGGAGATCGCGGAGGAGAGTGAGATTGTGAAATTTTTGGCGGGTCTGTGGTATGTGCTTCGACTGGGTCGTGAAAGGGGCGGCACCATCCACCCCACCCATCGGCAGGGAGACTCCCTCCGGTACCAAGGCTGGCCCCTTCTCTCCTTTGAGGGGACAGCGGCGGGAGCAGAAGGTGAAGGTGAAGAAGGAGAAGAAGACGCGTTCTCCACCCTCTTCTTTCATCGTCGCTTTATCCCAGAGAACGATCCTGAACAGTGGTTCTACCGAACAGCCGCTGCGTCCTCTGTATGTGGCAGTAACAACAATAACACCACGGAAAAGAAAAGGACACCGTTTTTACCGCCTTTATGTTTTCACGGTGGACGCTATTCCGTTGAAGTCTGTGCCGCCACCGCTCACATCGCCGGCTTGCTCTCTCTCGAGGCACAGGATGCGGGCTGCTACGTCTACCACACCCCTAATCACAGCCGCCTTACGAATGTACTGCTATGGAATTACACCAGTCCCCGTCTACTGACCCGTGGGTTAGAGCACCCCGAAGGACGAGAATTACCCTGTAGTGAGGTGCTATACCACCGGCAAATCTACCTCCGTCGACACAGCTGCGGGGTAAAGGTGTTTAACTTTTCCGAGTTGCAAGGACACAACTGCCTCGCCGTCGATCACTCTTTCGGGTTCGCCGTGATGCATCAAGAAAACAATAAAGGTCTTTCCCATCCGTCGTCCTTTGACGGGGATATACACGTCAACGATGGAGACGACGGACAGTGGGGCCAAGGAAACGAACCGGAAGGGGGTCCAACGACCACCACCACAGTTCCCTTCTTCTACCTCGAGCGCTGCTTTGCTCTAGGCGGTGTGAACGGCTTCACCTTCACCTCCTGCAGTGGTCACGTGCATCTTTCGGGGGCCAGCACCAAGCACGTCGGTCTCTACGCTCAGCGAGAGTGCCTCCTCACCCTCACCGGTGACCCTCATGATGTGGGGTCCCAGAGTAGTCAAAGGGGTGCCCCTGCCAGTATCGCCGGTGGGCTCCACGCCACCTACAAGGGTCAACACTACGGTATTGAGGTGTGTCAGAGCTCGCTGCATGCCGACGGGGTCGCGGTGCTACGAGGAGAGGACTGTGGGGTAAACATTTACAATGGTAGTCACGTCCGCCTGGAGCGCTCGATTGTTGATCTGTCCCCCGAGGATGCGTTTGCCTATCTCTTTCGGAAGCAGACCCTGCCGTCTTTGCTGCCGGGACTTCTCCCTCTTTTTACCAACGAGGACATTCCAAACTACTACTACCACCACCACCACAATAGTGGCGGTGTGTATAATAATAATAATAACAGTAGTAGCAGTAGTACCAATAACTGTGGAATTAAAGTATGGGCGGGGGGTCAGGCGACGCTCAAGTTGGTAGAAATACGTGCCGCCAGCTGCGGGGTCGCCGTGTTGGGCCCTCATACCCTTTTACACGCCCACCTGTGTCTTTTAAAACGAGTAGCGAGCGGTTTCTTCTGTGACGGCGGTCTCCTACAACTCTCCCGCACCTCGGTCAACAGCAGCTATCGGAGCGTACAGCTGGTCTGCCACAGTCAGTGTCGATTGAGCGGGGGCAGTTACACCAGCAAGATGAACTGTATTAGTGTTGAGCAGAGCTCTCTGCTTTACCTGGAGGGGAAAGGAACCATTAAGCTGTATGGGTTTGGGGGAATCGGGCTGTGGGTCGATACAGGGGGTCACGTGATGGGGGATGGGCACTGTCTGCTCGATATTCGCGTCTCCAGGGAGGAGCAGACGAGCAAGAAGGTGGAGGACCTAAGGCAGGTGTACTCGGATAGGGTCAAGGAGGCGCTGGAGCTCTACCAGTTCAGTCTTGCCCATCCACCGTCACACTACGGGGAGAAGGAAAAGGAGGCACCGCGTAGTGCGCTGGACACCTCCTCTCCCCCTTTGACAGAAACGGAAGGAGGCGAGGTACCAACAGCCGACAGTCACTACACTCACTTTCCTCTGTGTGTGTGTGTAGGATATCAGGGAGTACTGAGTGTGCCGTGCTGTCTGCTAGGGGGTGGCGCCCACACCGCCGTCCTCGCCCACCCGCACTCCAAAATACTGGTCCAACACTTTTTGATGATTAAGCACTGTCAGAAATATGGAATCTATGTCTGTCCTTTCGCTTTTTTTCGCAGTACATCGAACGTCATTGTCGAGGTGAAGCCCCACGAGAAAGAGTTGAGCGTGTCGGGACCTCGCCGTGATGATAACGACGACAACAGCGGACCAATGATACTCGTCGTCCAGCCAAAAGGCGTGTGTCTCTTCTACTCAGACCCTCACTCCCCCGTCGAGAGGAGCCCTAGTGACATTCTTTCCTCCCTACTAGAGAACAGCAGTGCTCTGTTGTTTGCGCCGGCGAGGGAATCCGTCAAGTCGGAGGACTCTATCGAGTCAGATATGCCTCCACCACCATCACCGCCAGAAGAGGAAGAAGAAAGAGAAACCCGTCGTAAGGCTGCCCCACTGACCATGTGCTCCTCCGCTATCGAAGATTTTATCCACAAGTTCAATATTCGATCCCCCGTGACGGTAGGGCCGTGTCTCGCCGGCGGGGACTTGGTCATCAAAGGGCGGTGTGAACTACAGGGTTTGTTGCTGCTACTGGCGGGGGCGGGGGAGACGCCATCTCTCAAGAAGGGTGTATCGTGTCGAGTGGAGGGCGGTAGTCTGACCGTGGACGGCTGCTCCATTGCCCTCAGTGGCCCCTCGGCGAAGGTGACAGTCGACCACGCCGGCGAGTGCAGTCTCCTTCACTCTGCACTCGGGTTAAACCAGCAGACACCACACTTACTAGAGATTGCCATTCGGGACCACTCTCAAGTGTACTTTGACGACGTCTCGCGGTCTGGAAAGGGCGGTAAGCGAAACGCTCTGCGTCTTCACGTCCAGCACTACTCCTCGATGCATCTCTATGACTGTCATTTCGGGAGAAAAGGGGAGCACATGGAGATGGGGATATTGGTCGAAGACCACTCACAGCTTCGCTCCGCCCACAGCGAGTGGCAGTCCGCCCTCCTCCTCGAAGCCCCAACCGTAGTGAAGCACCACTCGAGAATGGAAGAACAGTACTGCCGTTATACGCTCTATCCTCCGTCCCCCACCACCACCACCATCCCCCAACCCCGCCCACGACTACAGCTTTATGGGAACAGCATCTACTACTACCGAGACACGCAAGTCCTGGCGGCGGTGGATGGGCACTCCACGGAAGTCGTCTCCCCTGCTCTTTGGGTACACCCCAGCGACAGCGACGAGGATCCATCTAGGGTGGTGTCTTATCAAATGTTCCGCGAAGAGTGTAGAAGAAAAGGCCTTGTGGAGTGGTGCGTGGCGATGGTGAGGTGGTATGCAGAGAAGGAAGAGGGGTCATTTAAGGAGTGGTGGAGGTACTCAAAGTGGGAGGATAAGAGAGGAGGTACTGCACACCATCGCGGCGGTAATAACCAGAATAATAATAATGATAATAATAATGGTAAAAGTCTAGCCAAGCGATGGTTGATTACTGGATTACAGAAACTAAATCTATACATGGAGCTGTTTCTTGCAGCTCGAGAAATTATGTATCGGTGAAAAGGAATGCGTGAGAAGCGAAATATATATATATATATAAAATAAAATAAAAGTGAGACATGTACGTTAGTATATATTAGTATTCGAAGAATACTTTTTATGGATCAAGTGTCTTAGGCTAGCTTGCTTCTCAGCCCTAACACCGAAAACAAAACGAAAACAAAAAACGGTAACGGAAAAGGACGTCCGTTCCTCATTCTTTCTTTTTGATCGACACGCAGTGTGAAATCAATTATAAAATAACTCTAATTATTATTCTACTTTTTTTTTTTCTAATGCATTGCTGTGAATTTGTTTCGTTGGCTTTTTGTTTTTGTTTTTTTCGGCGTGTGTACCTACATCCTATTTTTGTTACAACTATCGTTTTTGAGAGTTACAGAATAATAAAAAAAAAAACTGAGTGAATTCATTCCCCTCCATGGAAACTAATATGCCTACTCGTCTTACTTTTAGCTTTTTTTTCTCCCTTTGCCCCTCTCTCTCTCTATTACGACTCAAAGTTTCTAGTTTTTTTTTCTGACTTCGCTTCGGCTTTAATCCTCTCTCTCTATATATACATATATCCTATCCCTGAGTGAAAGAGAACAATAAAATAAAAAAAGGAAAACTTAACTGCCTTTTTTCCAAAAATGTCGGGCACTCATCTGATGAGGGTATTCG
Organism: Angomonas ambiguus; assembly: GCA_019695575.1. Taxonomy (NCBI): domain Eukaryota; phylum Euglenozoa; class Kinetoplastea; order Trypanosomatida; family Trypanosomatidae; genus Angomonas; species Angomonas ambiguus. The sequence continues at coordinate 9,018 of JADNSB010000068.1, read as the reverse complement.
AAGAGAATTCGACAACGAATTTTGAAAAGGAGGTCACCGTTCCTGAAACTCAGCCGGTTAAGCTTTTGTTTCAGTCCAAGGCGTTCTCCGTCAGTGCCGCCGCACAGTTCACTGGATCCGGCGCCAGCTTCGCCTTTCGGGATGTGTACACCCGCTACGCCCTACAGCGGGTGTGCATGGAGGTGATAAAGGCAAAGAACCCCACCCACCCCGCCGAACTGGAGATCACCAACGAGGAAGATGAACGACTCGCGTGGAAGTTTTTAACGGTGTGTATGAGGGAGGGAGGCAGTACCGTGACCGAATCTATCGAAAAGGCTCTCGTACAGTGCGCTATTGACCTTCACTATGCCACTGCTCGACCCAAACAGTTTGACATGTTTGTGCACCTCAGCGCCTCGGAGATGTTTTTTATCGATGGAGATTCGCTTTTGATGGCGGCCATGTCTTTCCGTCAGGTGGATTGGGACTTGATGCAGCCCGTGCATGTGATCTTTAACGCGCAATTGATTATTCAACGATTGCAAGAGCAGGGAGCACGATTTCATATCATCTTTTTTGACAATCAGAAATGGTTCTGGGAAAAGGCACCGCAAAAGCTGTTTATTCGAGAATGCTTCCGTCTTTCCATCACCAACATGGCCATCACCAACGAAAGCCTCACGGTAAAAACCTTTTCCAGCTATCACTGTGATGAATTTGACAAGTACTGTAGGGCCATGGACCCCGAGTTTATTCTTTTATCCGATGGGGAACAATTGGGGGGGTTGAATGAGCTGCAAAAACTGTTTCATGTACACCGTGACCGCAACAGTGAAGGCAACCAGTACAACAAGTGCGACGAGTACCGCAGTATCGTCGACGATGAAGCGCACGGCGAGGCGGTGTCCTTTTATCTCCGTACGTTTATCCTCTGGACGACCTCCCGTCGTATTAAAGTTGCCTATTCTTCCCGTATCGTCCCCAAAGAAAACGCCATGATTGTCTTTGCGATGACGGTGGACAGTTATGTGTTCGCCAGGGCGCGCATGTTGCAGGCCAAGACGGTGGAGTACGCTCGTCAGTTGGAGAAGGAGGTAACGCTGCCGGCCTTGGGGGCTAAAGGAGTGGAGGTGACCAAGAACACGGTCATGTCCTCGCCGGAAAAGGTGGTGGGCTCCGCGGTGTCCACCTACCTCGAACAGCACCCCTCACTTCCAGAGAAGACCAAGCAGCTCTGTCAGGCCTTTGTCTTCTCTGCCTACTGTACGCCGCTGCTCTCCATGCAGCACCGTGCGCAGCCTGTCGCCGCCTGCCCCGAGGCCACCGAGCTCCTCAACGACATCGCCCCTTACCTTCTGCAGGCCTTTTACGCGGTAGGGTGCAAGGCCAGTAAAGAGGTGGACCTCTGGGATGGTCATCTCCTCTGTGCCGTCGCCCACCATGCAAAGACGGTGGCACCGAAAGATCTGCTCGACGCTGATGGTGTAGCGGAGCTCGAGGATACCTGGAAGGCGGTCGTAGGAGACAGTGCCCCATCCTTCCTAGGGGCTCCCCTGAGTGAACTCCCTGAGGTGGACTTTAACCCTCTCTCCAAGTCGATCAAGTACCCTTACTTCTCCCACGGTCTGGTAGATCACCTGTCCAAGACCTTTAGCGTCACCGTGAAGCCGGATGCACTGCCCTACCCTTCTGGCTACGGCCTCGCCAACAACCTCACCGGCTGGGCGGTGGCGCACCCTCTGGATGAGCTCGATGACGTGGTCGACTCCCAGGCAGAGACCGTGATGCAGCGAAACATGACCGACCGCGATCGGAAGCGCAAGGAGAAGCAGGACACGGCGTACGTCGCGGACGCCATGGCGCAGGCCAAGTCTATGGATGTGCAGTTCGCAGAGCCCATTGCAATGGTGGTCTCCGAGGACGACGAGGACACCAACGACAACGACGACGGTCAGAATGACGACAAGAATCGCAAGAAGACGCACGAAGGGCAACGCAACCGCAAGGTCCGGAGCAAGGAGGATATTATTCGAGAGGAAACCAACCTTGGTGACGCCAGCCGCACCGTGCGAGATGCTTACAAACAGATGCAAAACGTTCTCTCCGCCACCAGCAACTACGCCAAGACCCCTGAGGATCGAAAACAGCAGAAGCTTACGATCGATGCCTTGTTGAACCGTTGGAAGAAGGGGCAATCCTTTGGCAATCGCTTCGATCCAGGTTTCGTCGTGGAGGAGGAAAAGGAACACGACGTGCCCATCGTAACACACACGTGGCGAAAGATTGTAGAAGCGAGTGAGATGTCCGAAGTGGAGTTGGTCTTCACGCTAGACCAAACCACAAAGGGGAAGACGGCGACCGTGACGAACAGCAAGCAGCACCTCTTTGGATTTCAAGTGATCCAGACCATCGTCGACCACCACATCACCGTAAAGAACAAGAATAAAGTAGAGATGAAGGATAACTGGGGTCCTTTTGACCGCCTCCGCACCGCAAAAGGGACTCCTTTTTCCACCCCGTTCGAAGTCACTCATTACCTCCTTTTCATTCTACTCAAATACATTCAAATTCACTTTGAGTGTCGTCTGATGTGTCGTAATATTCAAATTATGCTGAATAACTGGAAGGAGGAGCGAGAACGCGCCCGGCTGAGCCGTGAAGAGGTTAATGTAGAGGTCGGGGTGCCGCTCTTCCTGTACTGTCATCATAAGGTGCTGTCTATTATCCGTGACACTGGGGTGTGTCTGTCGGAGACGGAGGTGGACTGTGTGCGAGGCGCCCTGGCCCACTTTGACTTCCCCCTCGACTACTATGAAAAGGTGGATGCCGCCATCTCCAAGTGGCAAGGTCGTAAGACTCAGGCGCTTCCCTTCGCCCTGCGGCCCCGTGATAAGATCCAAACCGAATCCCCCGAGATGCTGCAGCTGATGCACATGGGCCAGTTCCTCGAGCGCCCCATCATTCCTGAAAGGGATTACCGTGTCATCTTTAACCCGGATCGCTGGCAGCGAGACCTGCTGGATATTGTAGATCAACGTGGCAGTGCCGTCGTCTGCGCGCCCACCTCTGCGGGTAAGACCTTTGTGTCTTACTACTGCATGCTAAACACCCTTCGAACCTCCAACACGCGAGTCGTCGTCTACGTCGCCCCCACCCGTGCTCTGCTCAATCAAGCGGTGGCCGATGTGTGTGGGCGCTACGGGACAAAGCAGTACCGCACGCCTGGTATCAGCGCCTACGGTGTGCACGGTGGTCACGACTACCACCGCTTCTATGACAAGTGTCAGGTGCTGATTATTCTCCCTGAAGTCCTCGAGACCATGCTCACCTCGCCCAAGTACAAGGAATGGGTCAAGAAGCTGGACTACGTTATTCTGGATGAGATTCACACCATGGAAAGCAGTGGTAATGGTGAAGTGTGGGAGCGGGTGATGGCGCTGCTGCCCTGCCCGTTCGTCGCCCTCTCCGCCACCCTTGGTGAGACCCAGCAGCTGTGCGGCTGGCTCAACCGGGTGCAAGCACGCCTGCAAATACAAGAAGAAGAGGACACCGAGGTGAAGAAGCGAAAGCGCGACTACACCGTCCACGACGTCCCCGGGGACGGCCCCGCGATTCAACGTTGGAATGATATTAAAAAGTACATCTATCTTCCCCCTCCTGGCTACGTCTCGACGCTGAAGAAACTCACCGCGACTTTTAAGGAACGGCACATTAAAGATCTACACCCCCTTTCTATTCTTACGATTGATCAGATGCGAGATGGGTTTCCCCCGGATATCACGCTGGTCCCTAGCGAAGTGGTGCAGCTGTACGAACAGATGCTGAAACACTTTCAGGAAGAGGTGATGCCGGAAGGAAGCGAATGGGCCGACTTGGCGATCGTGAACGACATCTCCTACCGACTCAACTATCTCAAACCGGAAGTGTTCTTCATCCGAGAGACCTACATCACCCAGCGGATGGCGCGGGAGTATGAGGCGGAGGTCAAAAAGTTATTTGTGTCGTGGACGGTGTTGGGGCAGAAGCCGATGAAGCACTTCCGGAAAGACAACAAGGAAGACGTCCTTTCCGATGAAAAGGCGGTGGAGTTCAGCGCCGTCATGCTGCAGCTGTGCAACAACGTCCTACGCTTCTTCTCTCAGCATCTGTTTGAGGAGGAAGTAAATCTGGAGAAGCACGCCATCGAGGCGGCGACCGATCGAGAGAAACAACTGCAGAGTGCCGCCGCCTCGGGGGAGGCAGCCGGGGTAGCGCAGACCAACGGTGCCCACTTCCCCGACTCTAAAGAGTTCATTGTGTCGAATATCATTAACGTTCTGAGGGAGCTCAAGGCCAGGGATATGGGACCCACGATTGTGTTTAGTTTCGAAAGTGAGGATTGCGACGACTTGGTGAAGAATGTGGTGGAACAGCTAGAGTACGCGGAGCAGCTCTACCGGGAGACCGATGAGTTTGCCAACTACAAGGCCAACATGGAGCGCAAGCAGGCCGCCCAGGAAGCGGCGCGACGTCAAAAAGAATCCAACCTGAAGCAGAAACGAGGCGTCGATGAGAATGGACAGAAGGAAGACCGCGAGGTCGGGGATATGGACCAGGAGGATCAAGAAGACTACACCATCCCAGAAGTGCTGCCAGAGTTCACCTTCTTGGGGTCCGGTAATGCGTGGGAGAAGCAGCAAGAGGCGATCAAGGCCTGCGAGGCCAGCGGAGAGTCTCTTCTCGCCCGTGCAATCAAACGTGGTGTTGGGGTGCATCACGCCGGTGTCAAGGGTAAACTCCGAAGGATGAACGAAATTCTTTTCCGTATGCGACACAGTGGAGTTATTTTCGCCACGGAAACCCTCGCCCTCGGTGTACACAGTCCCTGCCGTTCCGTCGTCCTCGCCGGCGACCACATCCTTCTCGACACCACTCAGTTCCGTCAGATGATGGGCCGTGCGGGTCGTCGTGGTCTCGACTTCCTCGGACATCTCATCTTTTTGAGCATTAGCATGAAGAAGATCACCCGTCTCATGACCAGTAGCATGACCGTCATTAAAGGAAACGTGCAGGTAACCCCGATTACTCAACTGCGTCTCCTACAGCTGTACGACTTCCTCAGTCACCGAAGCACGGTTGAAAAGTTACAAAAGCAAACGAAGCTGATAGAGGAAAGTAAAGTCTACGCGGGGAAGTTGGCGGAGAGACTGTTCATCAACCCCCTCTTCTTCCGTGGACGCGAGGCGGTGGTGGGCGGTAACATGGAGCCCTTCTCCGTCGAACTGTTCCGTATGCTGTTGGGATTCCTACAACGGCAAGGACTGCACTTTAACGACCGCCCCTCCTCGCTCGGTGTGCTCTTGGTGAACGCCATGTACACCTTTCGGTCTACTGGGGTGGGTGTAGAGGGATTCTCGTTTCTCTCCATGCTGGTCCGTGGGGTAGTCGAATCCGCCAACTTTGTAGAACCCCTCGCCTCGCAGCTCAACACCTCCATCTACCCCCCCACCCCGACCCAACAGAGCTGTTCCGAGGGGCTGGCGGAACTCCTCGCGTATGTATTTACCGTCCACAAGACGACAGGGATGCCACTTGAAATACACCGTAGTGCGTTGCTAGACCCTGTGGTGCGTAATTTGTGGTCCAAGAAGCACGCCGGTCAGCGGCAGCACCGTGTGGTACTAGCCCCACTGGAAAGCTGCGTCAACGGCAAGGTCTCTCCGATCGATAACACGTCCGCTTTTCGAGTTATTTCCGCCTTCTACGTCTATCTCGCCTCGCAACTTCCTTCTATCGACCAACTCAACGTGGAAGGGCACCAACTGCCGTTTATGTTTACCAAAAAGAACTACGTCTTTTGCAAGCAGGACGAGGATGCCGTGTCCATGCCGATTATGGATAAGCTAAACGAAACCTCTCAGCCGTTCGCGGCGAGGAACCCCTTCGTGGCGGTCAGCGGCTGCGGCGACAATTTCACTTCTGTCGATGATTTGGTGTGGACACTGCGGAAAGGACTCCTCTGTGACCGCCTCATGCTTCCCTTGGTCGACTTCACCGACGGCTGCCGTCATGATGGGGCGCAGGTGCTGGTGAACGCGTGTGTGGCCGATTTCCTCCGCTGCCAGGCGCAGGTGGACTCGGTCCGCAATAACTACCGTTTTACCCGACTGGAAGACCTCAACGGTTTAACCCAGTCGGAGAGTTTCGCGGTACTGAATAGGGTGGAGTGCATCCTCTCCAACCTCGCCGGTCTGTTTCGTCATGAACCCCTTCCGCCGATGAAGGTGCTCGAAGCGTTGTTCCCCGGCGAGGAAGACGAGGAGGAGGAGGAGGACGGGGGGGAGGTCAGCGGTGACTATTACTACGCCGGTGCCTATCGTGTACTGGACCTGGCGGAACGTATGCACCGGTTGAGATCCCAAATTGATAAAGATTACTCCGGGGACCAACTGCGGAAGGCGAGACTCGAGGCCAAGCAGGACTCGAATAAAAAGTAAACAAGCATTACACACAACAAAGAAAAAAATAAATGAATATCAACCCTTTTATGTGTTTTTATTGGTGGAGGAGGGTGGTATATTTTTCTTTTGTTTAATTTTTTAAAAAAAAACTTACGACACTAATTCAATCATTATTAATAAATTTAACTTTAAAAAATGCCATTTTAATATAAATTACGTAATATATGACATGATTTAGTGTGAAGTAGATCCTTTGTTTCTTTGTTTGTTTTCTCACGTTTGAAAATATTCAAATAAACAGAATACTCTCTCTCCCCCCTCCCCCCCGCTTCTTCTTCTTTTTCGTTTCTTTTTTCTCTGGCCTTACAGATCTTTTCCACTCTAAATATAAGTATCATAACCAGAGATGCTGCACCGCACGAGGAGAGCCTTCTTTATTTTAAATTCAGGAATTTGCCTTGGAAAGTTAGACCCGAGTTACGTCTACTCCTCCCTGAAGGAGAAGGGCATTGACACCTACTTTGGAGTCCCCAATGCGGCCCTACATCCTCTCGTAGACTACCTCCACCAAACCCACTCCCTCCATCGCGACCGTCGTCATCAGCACCTCATCACCAACGACGGAGCCACCGCGATGGCGATGGCTTTCGGTAACGGAATAGTAGCGGGAGAGGAGAAGAGAAACATTCCGTGTGTGTATATGGACAGTGCAGAGATTGGTAGCGTGATAAAGAGTCTTCACTACCTCTATCACCCTCGTCTGTATCAGCAGCCGTGTTTAATCTTGATGGGGTGGAGGTACCCTCCGGTGTCTCGAGAGGAGGCGGCGGCGGGGGAGGACCCCATTCGTCGGGCGAACATCCCTCATCAAATAAGTAGTCGTATTACCGAGCACGTACTGACGGCACTCGAACTGCCATACTCTATTCTCTCGGGAGATAGTGACGATATGAACTTTTATTGGGATGTTATTCTCGATAAAGCGTTTTATCACTTTGGTGCCACGTCTTCCCCTTTTGTAGTGCTCGTTGAAGACGGTGTGCTGGCGGACTGCAAGGTGTCAAAGGAGACAACAGATAACATGAACAATCATCACAATCAGGATATCACCTCCCTTCTTTCTCTCACCTCCAGCGCGGTGCTTGAACAGGTGGTCAAACAGCTGGATAAGAGAGATATTCTGCTGTGCTCGTCGGGTCCCTTGTATCAGCAACTGTTCAATCTCCGGGAGCGCCTCTCGGAGGACGAAGTGGACGAGGCGCGTCCTGACCCTTTGCTAGTACAACGGATACACCAAAAAGACTTCCCGGTAGAGAGTGGCTTGGTCTCTGCGGTTGCAGCGGGTATCGCGGTGTCTCACCCTTCTCGGCAGGTCATCGTCATAGAGGACGACGCCTCCTTCCTCAAAAGTATGAACTCCAACGTCCTCCACGGCAGTCTCGCCTCGTTGCGGGAATTAAAGACAGGGAAAGGTCTAGGGATCAACTTTAAACATATTGTCCTTAACTCTGGTGTGTTTCCTCCCAGTTCTGACCACTACACTAGTGCCCCGTCGCCGCCGATACCAACCTGTGCCTTTGACGTCTCCCCGGCGGCGCTGGCGAAAGCGTGCGGCTACTACACCGTCACCGAAGAACCCGTACTGGAACTCTCCTCGCTAGTGCCTCCGCTGGTCTCTCTTCGTGAGGCGGACGGACCTGCATTTCTGGAGGTGTTGGTAAAGCAGGACAGCGCCCACCTCCAACGAGGGAACGTAGACCTTCTCTCCTTCGCTCAGCAACGCAGCGCCTTCGCCAAATTCATCGCGAAAAAATAACGAGTAACAAACGAATAAAAAAAAAAACGAAAACACTATTGCATCTAAAGTGACCCCTTTTTTCTACACTCCTAGAATCACGCCTTTCCCTTCCCTCTGTTCATTGTGTTACCTCTGCCCCCGGGGCGTCTCTCCTCTCCCCTGCTGCCTCTTCCTACCCTAGTTGCATTTCCTTTCCACCGTACTTCATGTCAAACGACGACCTCAGGTGCTGTCCGACCGAGAAGGGCGTCCCTCCTCATTTCTACGAATCCCAAGGCGATGGGTTCTACCTCGCCGGCCCACTGGGCAGCTTGCAGGGGGTGCTAGTCCTCTCTGATATTTTTGGAATTCAAGTGCCGAATTCGAGACACTTTATCGATGATCTTGCGGCGAAGGGATTCCTGGTAGTGTTCCCCGACTTCTTTGGCGACAGGGCGTGGAGCAGCGAGGACTGGCCCCCGGATTACGACAGTGAGAAGTGGCTCTCCCCCCTGCACCTTCAAGCGATACACTCATCTCTCGCACGGATTCTTCGGGTCACGGTTTGACTACTCTACCACCTCGCAGGAGGAACTCGCCCAGCGTAAAGACGCCTTTGACACCGCCGTGCAGTTCCTTCACTCTACCTTGAGCGGGTAACCGCTCCCTCGTCTCGTCCGTTTTACTTCTCATATCTTTCCTCTTTTTACTGGAGCCGCAGTGGTCACTTTCTCTCCCGCCCTCCGGTTACAACAGTCCACTTGGAATGTGATTTCTACGGGGGGTATTTAAATAAGGTGTGCTACTGGGTGACCGACG